>LQNK01003076.1:17168-34520 GCA_001586405.1 Phoebis sennae | reverse complement strand
TGTTCTTCAACCTTGAAATCGCCTTTCTGACCTCTTCAAATGTGAGTGGTGGTAATTCTGTATCATTGATGGTCTCAGGATTCAGGATTACCGGTTGTTCCAGCTCTTCACAGTTCAGCAAGTTTTGAAAGTACCCTCGCCAAAGGTTCTTGAGTTCAGCCGTATCTGTCACCAGGTTCCCCTCATCGTCCAGCAGAAATTGGGCAGATGGTTGATACCCCTTTTTTACCGAACGCACCTCCTGGTAAAATTTGCGCGATTCCCCTGCTCTAATTAGGGTTTCCATGCCTTCGATGATGCCTTCTAGCTGAACTCTTTTGGCTTTTCTAATGGTTCGTTTGGCCTGTAGTCGAAGGTCATTGTACTTCTGTACCCACATAGTGTCCTGCTCAGCTAAAATCCGGTATTTTCTCGCTTCTTCCACTACATCTTCACATTCTTTTGTCCACCATTTCTTTTTCTTTTTACATTTTTTCTTTCCAATCGTCCCTAGGGCCACTTGTAGTATTGTGTTTTTCATGGCATCCCAGTGTTCGTTTATATCCCCCTCCTCCACCGCAAGATCTTTAAACCTATTGGTGAGTTCTATTTGAAATTTGGACCGGATTGTTGGGTTTTTTAAATTCTCTATTTCAATATCTTCCTTGTCGTTTCGTTTCCGTTTCACGGTTTTGATCCTGACCTTCATCTTGATACGCTGCATGTAGTGGTCACTGTCGCAGTCAGCACCCCTAAAGACTCTGACGTCTTCAATAATACTTTTGTGTCTATCATCGATAAGGACATGATCGATTTGATTGACTGTTCTTCCGTCGGGAGACTTCCATGTGCCTTTGAAGATCTCTTTATGAGGGTACATAGTGCTTTTTACTACAAGTGATTTGGTCGCAGCAAAAGTAATTAATCGAAGACCGTTGTCATTGGATATACTGTGCTTGCTATGTCTTCCTATAGTTGGAACAAAAGCCTCTTCTCTACCAACTTGTGCGTTAAAATCCCCAATGAGTATTTTCACGTCGTAGCCACTAATCTGGTCAAAGGTGACTTCTAAATCATCGTAGAATTGATCTTTTGCCACTTGGCTATCTAACTCTGTCGGGGCATACGCATTTATGATGGTGATGTTGGAGAATTGACTCTTGATGCGTAGGACACATAGTCTATCAGAAACCGCATCGAAACGAATAACGTTTCCTAAGATGTTGTTCCTAACCATAAAGCCAGTTCCGTGTACATGGTGGCCTGAGTCTGAGCCGCTATAGAAAAGGGTGAATTTATTGTCGATGTTGATGTCACCTTGTCCCGGCCATCGGACTTCTTGTAGCGCTGCAACCCCTATTCCATAAGTCTGCAACTCTTTCATGACCCTGTATATCGCCCCTGGTCTGTAGAGACTCCGCACATTCCATGTGGCTAATCGGGTGTCCGTTGTTCCTCGCCAGTGTTCATTGGGTTTGGGATCTGATCGTAGTTTTCTTTCTCTTGTCGGTTTCGTAACATTACTTTTTTTAAGTGGAGGGGTCGTTAGCCCCTCGCACAACCCCCAGAATGCCGGAGGAATTAAATTTACAGACCTACATATTGTATAATATAGACACTATAGATCTCAACTCATAGAAGTGTGATGTAAATTGTTGTTTCATAATATAGTTAGGTTTTTTAATGAATACATGGCCTAAACTGTATCGTTGAATCTTATTAGTACTAAGCATTATTTTACGTACTCCTGTAGATTCTTTGATTATAATATTAAATGCCTTGTGATGATATTCCAGGTAGAATTAAAAAGCTGCGTAATAAAGAAATGCGGTGTAGGCATACAAATGTACCTGGGGTCTGAAGTGAAGCTCACAGACACCGTCATACAAGATTGCGCTGAACAGAGCATTCGGTGTGAAATGGACGACTTTTTGTATCATGATAAGTGAGTAAATAATTCTTTTTTATCTGTCTACTATGTTATTTAAGTGTGTGTGTATGTTATCCTAAACCATTAAACCGATATTTGTATGAAATTGAAGTACAAATTTAAATTGTAAAGTGTAACATAATACATCTGCCTACTAAGTTTAAGGGCGCACTCATGTCATTCGATGAATCGGTCGATTATTGTGTGCGGGACTCCCCGCATGCGGGTTAACGACCAATAAAACTTGTCAGTCAATAACTCGGTCGATGCAATGACCAGAGAAAAAGGCTACCCCCATCCGATTCCCAATTGTATAGCATGCGTTAGGAAATGAAATACGGGCTCTATCGACCAGTGAAAACGATTATCCTAATGCGGGCTGTATGGCATGCGTTACAGAAATCTCGCATGCGGATCCAATCGACTAAAGTAAATGCGCCATAATTGTATCGGATTACAATTACTTTAACATTCGGATAGACGGACGGTAGACAAACGTGATCGATTTCTAAGGGCTACGTATTCCCCCTGTGGTGTTCACGATATATAATAAATGTTAGCACACAGGCCAGTGGGGCGCTAGTGTCACTTCTGACACTTTAAACCTGTCATCTGTGGCGTACAGACGTATCCGTTGAGCTGTGTGCCTACTTACAGATATTTGAATCTTTTATTTAATGCTCACCTACAACCATAGGACATAACACCCCCATTCACTTTCGGACCCTAAAAACGAATATAATCTTAATAAAATAAAAATATTCTTTTCAGGATGGAAGGGCTTCACATAGCTGATAATTGTAAAATAGGATCTGGAGATATGCGTAAAGAAGTTTTTATCGTTAACCAAGACGTCAATATGATGTAGTTTTACTTACCCAAATAAATTGTACCTTATTTACTGTAATGTCCGATTTTATTATAATTAAGGAAGTAGAATTTAATGGTAGCTATACAATGATGGCTTTAACTTATCTAGATTTTATGGCGCTAACGTATAATTTTATGTTGTAAGAAGTGAACGTTATGTTTGTTCGAAATATATATTTAAAAATTTATTTTGTTTTTTTCTTTTTTTTCTTTTTAAAAGGTCACTCGTATATAAAAATTAAAATTAACTGCCAAACATCTTGCTAAGCTCAAAACTCGGGAATGGCTTGGTATAATCGGCTATTTCTTTCCTATTTTATTAAGAGCAGAAAAAGCGTAAAATAACGAAGAAAAAAGAATAAATTTTTGTTTTCTCATACAAACCACTCTTCCAAGTTATTACATGTGACGCCAATCAAAACAAAATATAGGACAACTTCTTCCAGCAAATCTAGTACTATTTAAAATTATGAAGGGTATTTTTAAAAAAGTAAATAAACATTTGAATCACATTTATTTCTTCGAAAGTCTAGCTTGGTAGAACAAGTATGATAGTCTTGCTGTTTCCACGATGCCGGCGTAAGTCTCAGTGTTTATCTGTTCGATGTATTCTGGAGGCACCAGAAAGCTGTACCGGTTGAAGTCCGGCAGCTCGAGGGTGAAAGAGAATGGAATTCCGATATCCTGCAATTTTTTTTTAACTTAAGTTTTTATACCTATAATGTAGATATTTTCATAATTTGTTTTTAAAATTTTTATCTAAAATTGTTACTAATCAGTTTTCAATGTGTTAAGGCATATTTTGGTTTCGTTGCCCTGATAGTTTCTAAGATAACCTTGGGTCTAGTTTATCGATAGATTCACTGTCAGTACTTCTGGGTTACATTTACTTTTAATAGACGCAATGATAATAGGTAAATAAATAGATTAATATGTACGTGATCAGTAATCATATTACCTGGGCGTAATCTTGAGATGTCCCAGATGCGGCATAAAGAACATACGCACTATTTCCAACCAGGTAGTACGGGGCGATAGGCAATTTCATCGTATCTATTTTGGCCCCCATGGACGCCGCAACGTGATGCAACTGCGCCACGTTCGGAGGCAACGTATCATTATCAAACCCGTACAAAACGTAGTTTCCAAAGCTATGCATATTCATGTATATTTGAGTACGATTCAGGTATAAGTGGAGCATGTCTCGGACGTGTCTGCTTTCGACTTCAAAGAAGGCGTAAGGTCCGGGGTAGGTATCGGAGCAGGGGTCGCTAGAAACGCTGATGGTTCCGAAGATTATGTCGAAGTTTCTATTGAGGTCGGCACCGTAGCATCGAGTGCTGATTTCAGGGTTGAAGGAGCGGTTGCGACGCCACATGCGATTCTGCGAAAATTGAAGGCATATAAATCTAGTTTATTTTACTGTACAACACAAGGTACATAAGTTTTAAATCGTTCCATTCACGCTTTGAACGTAATGTTAAAACATTTTTACAGAGATCTCTATTTACATTTTAAACTATTTGATATTTTTGTTTCATATTTTTTAAAAATAACAAATCTTGATCTATGAACATAACAATTATTAATTAACAAAAAATACCTCTAATTAGGGGGCTATCTTCAAATTTATTTATAGTACCTACCTAAACTTTTTAAGAGAAAAATTTGTAGTCGATTAATTAAGACGCAATTACGTAATTCGTAAGCCACGATAAATATTTTTTGATAATTTTATAATTTATATATTTTCTTACATCACAGAACATCAACTTACATTTGTATGCGAAAATTCATAACCATCAGGGTTGAAAATAGGCAGGATAACCCAATCAATGTTTTCTAGTAGATCTCTGTCTTCTTCTCTCAAGTCCTCAACTAGCCGATGTATGGTGTAGAGAGCAACTGGAGGCGTGACCCACTCTCGGGAGTGCATCGCCGCGTCCATGAAATATATGGGTTTGTTTGGATCCTCAAAGTTTGTTGTTGATATCTGAAATTTTGTTATCGATTAAAGCACCGATTCCCAATCATATTGTATCCCTCCTCCGCACGAGATTTGGAGCCTAAGTCGGACTAGCGAATAAGTCTTTTAATAGAAACCTATATAGCGGAGGGACCACAATGACATTAAAGTGATCTTCGGTCATGAAAAGGCTGGGAACCACTGTCATAGAGGAAGAGTCTTGTGGCCACACTTTGAACTAACGTTCTTTGTTGCATAAAGTAAATGTAAGTCAGAAAAGCAATAGATTCATACCTTTACATATTTAATGGGACGACCTTCAAAGCTGTAGCCAGCATTCACCACCTTGAGTAGATGTGGGTAGTCCCTCTCCAATCTGTCCATGTATGCTTCAATCTACATGACATTGTAAAAGGTAAATGTTGTAAATGTACCATATTACGGCCTACTAAGGCATTGTTCTATTCAAGCTTGGTTTTAAGAAAAAGTATAATGGTTCTAGGAATGGAAATTGTTTTATTCGGAAGGGTGGTTATTCTTTTATTGGTATAAACATTTATATGCGTCATAACCTTTATAGAAATAATCATAATTTTTGTGATTGTCTCACCCTAATGATCAATGCAATAAAGGTAAAGGGTGTAATTTTAGAAGATATTAGTGGGTTTGTTTTGGGGTGTGACAAGCAGTTTTCTTTCTTTTCAAAAATAAAGAAAATTTTCCTTTCGAGTAAAATTTTCTGTCTACTGTATTAAGAGTAAGTACTTTCTGTTTATGAGGCATTACAAATTTCCAGCCTGTGTATGCCTGATCAAGTATGATTTGGTTATTCTTAATTGTAAGGTTTTTCGATGTATTTATTATCTTAATATTTATTAAGATTAACTACTCATGAAGTACTCTTTATTTTTAACTTGAATTTTAGAAGCTGAAAGTTTAGGCTAAGCTTGTATAGGCGAAATAATTTTTGGCTATCTCATAATTTATTTCTTCGTATTGATTGCTTAGAAAGAACTACTTACACCTGTAAAGATAAACTCAAATCTTACATCAAGGGTATATCGATTACTTATATCGTTTTTTATTTTTAGTCATGTGACATACGATTAAATGATTATTTGTATGTCACATGTCACATATCTCATTATAAAATTTCGTCTCAATTTTCCTGTTTCTAACGATCTACTTATAACACGATAACGTTGATAATCTATACATATAATTTTACAGTAACCAACCATTTCTGTACATTGTTTTTTTTTAAACATTAATTAGTAATTACTATGCACTATATACTTAAACACAAAACCAGTTAGAATTTTTCTGTCTGTAACTGTTTATCTGTCTGTATGTGTGTCGATCACGTAAAAACCACTCGGCAGATTTTTACAAAATTATATTAGGTTCAAATTATAGGCTACATTTTATATGAAAAATATTTTTGGGCGTGACTATCCATTAATATAATATACGCTTCTAAATTTGTAAAAATATCATTATTTTTTTTTATCAGTCTTTTTCGGAAATTCACGAAGTACAAAATTCCACGCAAGCGAAGCTGCGGGCTGAAAGGTGATCAAATTAAAAGACGACAGTTTAATGACTAATCTGTCTGAATATGATTTATCGATATTTATTTATCAATTCTTCCTTATCTTTGTCTACTATTAAATACCTATCAGACGAAGTGCTAACGCACAAAGATTACAAATATGATTTTCTTATTATGTATGATTTCGCTGTCAGTGTCTTAGGTACAATTGGTATGGTACAATCTTCAATGAAATAAATGTTGCCTATGCTGTGGGCTACCTACTAAAATGTGGAATGAATGCCTAAAGAATTAAAGATTTTAGGTTGTGAATGAGCCCACTGAAGTGTCACTAAGCTAGAACCGCGCGTGTTTCGGTAACACCTTGTTTAACAGTGCCCCTCAACGTCTTTGCGGTGAGAAAAAAAATAAATGCGATCGATGCAATCTATTTTAGCAAATTTAAATATAAATTTTTTATTTGTTTGAGTATTCTTACCTCCCCATAACGAATGTAGTCATTGTATGGTGGTACATTATTTCTTTTTAGTTTCCAATCGCTAAAACTAGCTTCGAAGTCGTCAAGAGCCCTTTAAAATTAAAAAAAAGTATTTGGTTTAAAATTTAAATCGACCAGCCTAAAACTTAATAGTATTTTTGCAATAGTGCAGCCAATTTTCTGGTAACAATAAAATCAAATTTAAATCATTTCTAAAATTAAAATGTTGGTCACATCTGAATTTGAAACTAGAACAGAACAATTATGTACCACGTAACTTAAAAATACTGTGGTATTATATTAGATTTTTAAAATAGCCAATAATTTAGAAAATAGCCAATAATTACTTCACAACATCATTCTGCTCCACATAATGTGAAATGCCTTTCTTGTCCAAACTTGCTAAGAACTTCTCTTTATATTCGGGCTTGACCATGATGGAGGCATCTCTCGCGCCTGGCATGCCAGCACGCCATACATCTAAGTCTAACGTGACTTCCAGTTCCCGAACGAATGCAATGTCATCCTCGTTTCGTAACACTACGCCGTGGACGGTTGCACTAAAATATTATTTTAATTTTAAATGTTACAGTTAACACGTTCACTGCGTTATGCGTTCATTTAAGCCTAAAAATCCGCTCTTTCACTCAGCGCGGGAAACGATTGTGTTTATATTTCTACAGTTATGACACGAGTCAAATATTTATCTTTTGCCCTTAATTAACCTACTTCAATAACGTGCTAAATATATTTTTAATTCAAAGTCACTATGATGTAGAATTTTGCAATCAATAATAACAATGAGGTAGGACATCTATGTAGATGTATTTGTGTGTAAAGTTATCTACGTACAAATTTATTTTGAAACAATACGGTTAAAGTTTACGATATGAAATTTTGCATAAGGTACAAAAAGGTACCATATATTTCTTATGTTTTTTTTTCTTTTATTACATTAGATTAAAATTATACAATGTGTCCCAAAATTCAAGGATAAAATTACACCTGATAATGGACCTACTAATAACTCCTAAAATAAAATAAAATACGTGGTGTAAATTAATGACGCAATACAATTTTAAGCATCTCTGTATTTCAAGAAATAAGTTTGATATCATTTTTACTTTACTTTATTTATAAGTATGAGTTCTTACTGTTTTATCTTTGAATTATAAATAGCAATAAAGCCTTACCCAATATACTCTTCATGTTTAGCCAAACTTGTTGATACAATTAGGAAAACAGTTACTAATATCGATCTGAGGTCCATCCTGTCTGGTAGCTCTGTGTGATATGATATCCATTCATTATAACCAGACGAAATATAATATCTTATCGTACTGTATCTTATTAATTAATCTCCTAAGAGCTGTAATAATTTTTGGATCACGAGGAGGTGCAGAAATTGATCATAGATAAAGATTGATTACTCACAGAAGTAATTAGGACATAAATATTAATAACTTTCGCTGAACACAATTTTGGTTGCTTATGTGGCGTCACGTGACGTCATAATTCCTTAATCGCGATGTTGAAATGTTTTGGCTCCATACCATATTTCAATCCTCGGAGCCTAATGGCCGGCCAGTCCTGTGGTTCGGACTGGTTGAGCTCCTCCCTTTCCGTTGGAGGAATAATACCATCCTCCACACTTATTTTATTCAAGACTTATCAGAGGAGCAGGATATAATTTGCGGCAAACACATCAGACAGAAATTTGACACGGCAAGATATCAACTATCAAGTGTAGAACCGACGTAACGTGTCCTTAGATGTGTCCATTACTTAAGGCTACTGAGATATTTTGTGTTAGTAAAGTCCCAATATTCGATCATTCACTCAAGCTAGTATAGTATTATATTATCTGTGACTCAGGTTTTTCTCATTTGATATGGACTGCATCTTTTTAACTATACGTATACGTATACATACTTCTCATGTGTTTCATACTAATATTTAAAAATGACAATGGTGTTTTATACTTATATTAGACAAACATGATTTGTTATTAGCCTTTCCGTGCGGAAAGATTAGCGGATTAGTTTGTATTAGTATTTACCTTGCTGAATAGCAAATGACAAAATCTAATGAAATTGATATGATTGTATAGATAATAGAATACATACAATTTTGTTTCCGAAATGTGAAGTAACTGGTTTTTTTTATTAGATAAACACAATTGCTTAATTATCTACGAATATATAGATATACATTGATTGATAAGTTGGTCGATTAATGTGTGAGGGCTAACGATTAGTGAAACTAGTCAGTCTATACACAGTCTAAAAATTTTTTTGAAGGGGGAACTTTAAAGTATGTATTTACGTTGCGTTTGAAACAATATGATGATATCTTGTCGATAGTGTTCGTTATAAAGTAGGTACGTCATAGTGATTATTATTAGTGGTGTTTTTAAAGCTTAATAGAAATTAAGTCCTTACAATAAATATGGAGTGTAATATCTTGGAATCCTGTTAAGCGTGAGTCAATCATAATATTTTTAACTTTCGTAATAGTAAAAATAAAAAGATATAATATTCTGTATAATATACAGTATCTTTCTCATAGTGCAGTTTTACAGTCATAGTGAACATTTGAGAAGGGATATAAAATATTATAAACACGAAATTATTAATTAATTATTTATTAACAAAATCTTAACTATTAGAAATCTTAAATATAAATAACAATAAGTGCTTAATATTCTATTGTAATCGTTTTGGTTTTGAGGTATTCGTTCAGAGCTTCTTGTCCTGAAAAAATATATTTAAAATTAGTTTTGTGATAATAATTATGCTTAAATTGAATTGAGGAAATAAATAATTATTCCGAGGATCTAATAATTTTAATTAGAATGTTGTATACATTCTAATTAAAATTAACAATTTTATCTTTTACGTTTGCAGATAAACAATAACGTACTTTCTATTATTGTTTTTCTTTATTAAATGTAGGTAATCAACAATTCACATTACAGTAATAAAATTATTTCAAAATTGTTCGTAGCTTCACGTTTATGTAATAGGTGCATTGCATACGTTTAAATTAAAAAAAAAAAATAAAAAAAATTGGAAAATAATAACTAGGATAAATACCTAAGTCCTTTCCAAAGCCGGATTGCTTGAAGCCTCCGAAGGGTGCGGCCACGTCGGTCTTGTTGTAGGTGTTGACGAACACGGTTCCTGCGTCCACTTTCTCTGCAAATTGCAACGCTCTGGACACGTTCTTAGTGAAGACCCCGCTGGCGAGACCGTATTCTGTGTTGTTTGCGCGGCGGATTACGTCTTCTATGTTTCTGTAAATGGTGAAAATAATTTTTAATTTTTATTCCATTTATTAAATTATATTTTTTTATGTAACACCGTGAAAGCGGAGCGTGCAGTTCATCTGATTTGAAGTGACTGACCGCAGCCCATGGACATCTACAACACCAAAGTGTCGCAGATGCTTTGCCAGCTTCAAGGAAGGGAGGGGAAGGAAAAAGGATTCAAGATGGGAAATTGGGAGAGCAGTACAACAGGATGATGAATCTATTAACTATACTGTATATATGATTTTAATAAAGTAATGTAATAGATTGATGCTGCATTTAGTATATGATGCCACTCTATACAAATAAATAAAATAATTGCGTATATTTACATCGGATATTTTTTAACTGTTTGTATAATAGTAGATTTGTAGTTTGCATCATAAAATTGACATTTCATATGACGATGCAATAATTATTTATTTGCAATTATATGCTTAAAGATTAATATTGATGTAATTTAGATAATAATTATGTACTATTGGTAACGAAACAGACGCTTGTTAATCAAAAAAAAAAGGTCTATAAACTCACTTGCTATTGAACTTGCTGATAATCATAATAGGTCCAAAGGATTCCTCCTTCGCGATCCACATGTCATCGGTGACGTCTACAAAGATCGTGGGCTCCATGAAGTACCCTGGTCGATCCACGCGCTTGCCGCCGTATACAAGCTTGGCGCCGTCTTTGATGCCTTGTTCTACGAACTGTGGAGGCAAAAATAGATATTTTTTTATAATCTGAATCTTGTTCTTTTATCTTTTAATAACATTGTAAGAAGTTTAATACAATCTTTGCACTTCGGTATATTATCGTTCTTGTCTCATATATATTTAAAAGTGTTACTAAATAGGCGAAGAAATCCAAAATGTGAAATACTATATTAAATGGATAGAAAGCATCTACAGATCGAAGTTTGGAATTCAAATCATAAAGTAAGTATTTTATTAGAAACTTTTGTTCACAATTACATCTCTACAATCATCCTCGTTTCGTTTCGGAATTTAATAGTTTATATACCAATAAATGACCAAGTGTCTAAAGTTGTGACTAAAATTACGTCTATATCTTAGGAACTATAATCTTTATTACAAAAAGGTAAAACTCACCTCAATTAATTTATCCATATGTGCCTTGTGGTTCTGAGGTCCATGCACCGTGCCTCTGTTCAAGGGGTCACCGATGCTCATCTTCTTGGTTTCCTCTATAACGCGTTTCACAAATTCGTCATGAATGGATTCTTCTACAAACAGGCGGCCGGCAGCGATGCAGTTCTCACCTTTGTTGAAGAATACCGAACCCATTCCCTGGAAATAATGAAAACCACAATATATCATATACAGTAGGAAGAAAAATGTGAATTTAGAAATTTAATTTCCTGGATGATTATAACTAGGATCACCGGAAATTATGAAGGAAAGTAAGTGAGATGGAAATTTTATGGAAGAGCTAAGTAGATAGTATGTAGTATTTTGTTTTGTAATGTTTTACAAGACTGATGTCTGTCATTACAAAAAAATGTATAGGACTGATAAGACTGAATGTATACGACTGAATAGTAAAATAACGGCATTAACCACATATGTTAAGGGATTAAAAGTAATTGCTAACACTGTAGCTTTATATAAGGAACTTACATTTCTGACAGCCTTATCGAGATCGCAGTCTTCAAAGATGACTAGCGGTGACTTGCCACCGAGCTCAAGAGATACCTTCTTCATGTTGGAGACAGCGCAGGATTTCATGATGGTTTGACCTAGAATTATGAATGGTTATATAACAACAGACAAAGGAAGAAAAAATTGATTAGATCGAATCATTCTACGTTGCCTAATTTTCTTGGAGTTATTATCTGAAACTTACCGATCTCAGTACTGCCCGTGAAACCGAGCTTCCTGACTAGGGGGTGATCGGCGAGAGCCTGTCCGCACACCGTGCCAGAACCAGGGAGGATGTTCACCACACCGGGGGGAATGCCAGCGCGTACGCAGAGTTCCGCGAACTTGAGGGCGGTGAGTGGGCATACCTGATAATAAACAGTGCTATAGAACACCTAGGTTTGTTAACTTTGATTCGATTAGATTGATCTATTTATAATCGTTCTTCAATCAAAAGAAAGTTATTCAACATAGGAATTAATAAAAATTTTTGCCAAAAAATATAACCGACTTCCTCGCTCTAAAAAGTAGAAAATAACTTTTATTTCATTTTTGTTGAAATCTATACAAAGTCGGTGCAAAATCTTGTTAAGTTGAAAATAGATAAGGCACCGACTTTGTATAGATTTCAACAAAAATGAAATAAAAGTTATTTTTTTCTACTTTTTAGAGCGAGGAAGTCGGTTCTATTTTTTGGCAAAAATTTTTAATCTATTCTTTTTAGTGTCCTGTGAAGGGTAATCACATCATCTAGTCACAATTCAGTTAATATATACATCATTAAACCTTAACCGCAGAGCTTATGCCGGTGATTTTCGAGGAGTTCCCTGGAATAACTTCCACATGGATTATCAGACTTGAACCAAATTTCTATGGGACCACACATGAACTCTACTCTTTCGAATGCAAAAAAAAATTTCCAAATCGGTCCATAAACGCCGGAGATATGCGGTAACATACATAAAAAAAAAATAAATACGGTCGAATTGATAACCTCCTCCTTTTTTTGTAAGTCGGTTAAAAATAGAATTTCGTTTTCGTTTTCGTTAACTCATAAAAGGCTCAAACTTACAGCAGCAGGCTTCATAACAACAGTGTTTCCAGCTGCCAAACATGCCGCCATCTTCCATGACAACATCATCAACGGGTAATTCCAGGGAGTGATCAACGCACAAACACCAATAGGCTCTTTTTTCGTCAACGTTAAGTTCCTATTTGGTCTTGCGTGGTTGATGGGTATCGTGGAGCCCTGAATCTTGTCGCACCATCCGGCGAAGTATCTCCATGTCTCTATTGACATTCCTATGTGAGTCTTTAAAGCTAAAGTGTAGACGGCACCGGAATCAATGGACTCGATTGTGGCGAGTTCTTCTTTGTGCTGCTCCATTAAGTCTGCTAATCTGTTGATTAATTTTGTGTCATTAGCTGCGTTTCATACATTCATTACTTAATTTTAATATAGTTTTAACAGCACGAGAGTGAAGCTAGATAAGAATTAACTACCATAAATAGGAATCTTAGAAGATTTCATTTTTTAAGCATTGTACAATTTTCCATTAGAAATTCAAGTTTAATATAGACAACAAAATTAAAGTAGTCTGAATTTGAAATCAACGTGCTTTTCTAGGGTCTACGATTTGAAAGTATAATTAGTCAATTCGGCTTAAGTCAATACATACTTAAATAACATTTGTCCTCGCTCCCTTGCACTAATCTTAGACCATTCGCCTTCTTCAAACGCTTTATGCGCCGCTTTCACAGCTTTATCTACATCGTTAGCCGAGGCACTTTGTACAGTACATATAACACTTTCATCACTAGGATTTATTAACGTTAATTTTTTCCCACTATCAGCATTAACAAATTCACCATTGATGAATAACTGCGTAGGGAATTTGATTTTCATTTTGTTTATTTCTAGTTCAACTCCGTCGTAAACTATTTCTTGATTTCCTGAACCACCTCTTGCTTTTAGAATTGCCATCGTGTAGAAATCTTCAAATGTTGTATTCATATAAATATCTTCGTTTTGTAATTCTAGATTAACTAAATCTTTAACTTCTTCTACCAATCTTACGACGTCCATAGATCCAGCACCAGATTCGAAAAAGTCAGTGTCATTTTCAATATCGATTCTAAGAATAGCTTTCCAGACGTTTCTTGCGTTTTCAACAAATTGTTTGTCTTCATCTGTTAATTCGAGCGATACTTTGTTTTCACTGGCTTTAAAGAAGTTCTGTGCATTTATCATTTTGCCGTTCACTTTTAATCGTTGAATGTTTAACTGAAACAAAAGGTAAATGCATTGTTACAAACGTTTAGTTATTAAGATTTACAAGGGAAGAAGAGAGAGAGAGGATTTGTTTTATATGTACCTTCACTCCGTCATTAGCTGTGATTAATAATCCTGCATCGTGAATCACTGCGGGTTTCTTTAGGCCTGGAATGAAAATTTTGTCTCCCTCTGTTTCGTATTCTCCTTCCCACAACGAAGACCCGAAGAATTTAATCTCAATATTTTCTTCACTTGTTTCATCCACACCGTCCTTTGTCTGTGGTCTGATGAAAGTGGTAGCACCGGGTGAGGAATCTAAACCTCTTATGAAATTATGTAAAGCTAATCCACCTTTATTCCAGTCAACCTGAAAAAAAAAACAGGATTTAAAGCCTTTGCAATTTTCGATGTTCTATCTTCTTCTTTTTTTATAAGAATATCTTACTGATGTAGTTTTGTTACTTTGTATTTTACTCATTATATAGAAAAAAAAAGAAAGCAAGGGTACCTGATGCGTCTCTGGTTTGAAGAGGGCTGGGTCGTAAGTAGCACCTTCTTCTGTCTGTGTTATTTTAGGCGCCGTTCCATTAGCAACCAAATTTACTGAGTCTGCTAAAGCTTTAATACCTGAAATAAAAAAAAGTCTATTAGTTTATAATTAAAAATTACAATATTTTTTGAAAGCCATTTTATTTTCTACTAAATATTTCTTTATCATACTATTTTAAAATGTTGAAAAAAGTATTTGTACCTTCAGGATATAAATATCTATTGTAAATTGTGTCTACTGTGTCATCAATGGTGCAAGGGAATGTTTTCTGCATTAAAATTGGTCCTGTGTCCAGACCATCATCAGCCCAGAATATGGAAAGACCACATGTTGTGTCACCCTCAATGAGAGTCCTGAAAATAAATTAAAATAAGATTTAATTAAGATTGATTGAAGCAAGCAATGAAAATTCATAATCAGATTGTTATGAATTGAATATTTTCATGTACAATCAATTGCTTTTTTCTTTTTTTCAAAATACCTTTTTGAATTTTTCGCTAATATTATTATTAACTTTAGAGATCACCATTTCACCATGAATAAAGAAAAAGTAAATGTTTAGTTTTTGTCATAGATAACTTATGACCCGGAATACGAATAAGGCCAATTAATTTAGAGGAAACAAAGCCCCAGGTTGAAAGATAAATGGGACGGTAAGATAACGTCTCGAGATGCCTATAAGCAATCATAATTATGCTAATGACTTCTTGCACTCACTTATCAGTGAACGATCAGCGATTCAAGCAATGTAAGGCGTAATGTAAATATCCCTTTCAATTATAGAAAGAAACGTGAAAGGGGAGGCCCCGAAGCATTCCAAATATACTTATAGACTATTATAATATGTTATTCTATAACTAAGAAAATGATTTGGCATTTTTTTGAGGTAATTTGTATTTTTCTGGTAATTGAGAAAGCATTGTAACCGGTGCGTGTATCTATAAATAATATGTCCTTTTTAACAAGAAGCCAGTGGCCATCTTTGGCGTTACAGGATCTGCGTCCTGTATCCTGGCACGGTTGGAATCACCCTAGTTATTGCATTGACTTAAAACATTTGGATATGACTTCAATACATCGAAATCGAATCAAATCGCATATAGAAAATTGGTCTCAACTGTATACTGTATACTGTCTACAGTACTGCTTTTTACATATATATTGCACATATTTGCTTCTAACCACACTAAGAAGAATACCAACCAGTTAACAGAAGACGCCCCACGATGTCTCGGCAAGATACTTGGGTGGTAGCAGATACTTTGGTACTGAGGATATAAGATAACTTCCATCGGGATGAACTGGGTGCAGAATGGCAGTACATTCAAGTCTGCATTCACCTGTAGAGAGGATTAAGTTGTTATTTTAATGTTTAGAACGCTATATTGATTTATTTATAAATAAACGTCTAAAGGGAATGGTGGTCAAATTAACGCAATAAGATAATAGACTAATCATCGAAAATATGGTTTGAAATTAATTTTAGTCTGTGAAATTCAACCACTGGACTAATGATATCAAAATACAAATAACACATTAAAATTTCTCTTAAATTCTATTCATCAGTGAAATGTAATTGGCAAAAGTCGCAAAGTTGCATTTAATAAGTCTTTTGCGACCGCAAAAGATCTACATAAAACCTAGAGCTAAAAAAAGATTTCTAGATAACTTATATTATAACAGATGTTACAATGCAATAGTTTTTGTTATAAAAGTTAAATTACTTAACTTGATAAATATTATTAAATATTTACAAACGCGTGTCATTTACGATAAAATTATGTAACAAGTGTTTTGTTTTGATATCACTTATCAATACGCTAATGAGAATATTTGATGGCACGACATACAATAGTGTACAAATTTATAGCCTATATTGACAATAAAGCATGTGTTGATGATTGTCAATAATATTGTGTGTGTACGATGTATACTACGATACTGTGTTGAATGCAGACCATATATTGAAAAAAAAATGTCAATCTCTTTCGAACAATATTATTGAGTACATTTTTAAATACGAACACATTTGCAATATTGTCTTTAAATACACTATTGGTACCTACATTTATGGAAAGAAAAACGTCGTATAATATAAAAGATACAGCTACGTTTTAGAATTAATGATTGTTTTTACATTGGGTGTAAAGGTGTAGATAATTAAATTGTTTGAATTGTCTTCGTTTTTGTTTGATTTTTTTTACCTTATACATTTTGCTAAATATACTTCAATGTTGTTTACTGTGACTATGGCTATCTTTATGGTCGCCTTGTGATAATGGGTGATAACCCATCACCCATGGCTTATCACCATAAGACTGCGTGGAAGGTATACGTGATCTTCTTTGCGTACAATATTATTTGTACAATTTACTTATAGATTTTTAATTTTCCTTTTTATAAAAAGAATAATTTCCTTATAGGTTTTTCATTTTCCTTTTTATAAAAAGAAATAACATTTACTGTTACTTACGGATGGATTTTTGATTCTATATTAATATGACTTAGGAATTTCCAATGATAATATTGTTTAAAAAACCGTAATTTGGACAAAATTACACATTAATATTTTTGGAATTTTCAATTGTTTGTTAATGACCTTTGAACCAATTAATAAATAATTAGTTGGATTAATTGCTATCATTGGGTTTAACACGTCTTAAAAAATTAATTTATTTTGGTTCTCCCTAATTTTAATGTTTGAATAATTATGTTTAAGTAAAGTTTAATTTTATATCTAAAAGTGTGTAAAATTTTGATATTGGTATTTTGTTCCCTATATTT
>LQNK01003073.1:217557-266781 GCA_001586405.1 Phoebis sennae | reverse complement strand
CATAAAAAAAAATTCATGCAAGTCGACATGTCAATGTGTTCACGCCAGCCACGGATATTATGGCAACTGGATAGACATTCTTAAACATACTTTTTTTTGTAAATACATACTATACATAGATAAACACCAAGAGAGTAGAAAATTACAATGTTTATCACATCACAATTACCCGTAGGGATCGAACCCACACCCTCCTGCGCAATGGACCATTGCCACATCCACTGCGCCAATCGGGTCGTAAAAACTAAAAAGAATCATCTATTTTTAACTTTCCTAATTTCTATTTCGATCCTCTAAATATATCAACGAATGTGTTCCACAAAAATTTTATTGGCTTTATAAAAATTTGAACACTAAATAAAACGTTAAGTAGATTATAAAATAAATACGTCAAGATGGCAATTTACTGAAAGTCGTGGAAAATCAAATTGAAATGTTTAAATTATAAAACTGGTTTCATATATTTTCATGCTAATATTGCAAAATATAAACTATACTTTATGTTAATTTAATAAAGTGGTGTATATTATTTTAATTTTACTATTTTAATTCTACAAATTAATTTAATAATATAAAATAAAATGGAAATTAATAAATTTAGTCCAACTTTTCGCTTACGACTAACCATTAGTAACGTGCAAAATACATTATTTTGCAATATCAAATAATTATTTGTTTAACCGACTTTCAAAAAAACAGGAGGTTCTCAATTCAACCGTTTTCGTTTTTTATTCACACTTAATAACGAACAGTAATCTCTCTAACTTAAAATCAAAGTCAAATATCAAAAAGTTTATTTTCAAAACCAGCCGCCTTTAAGGCGCTTTTATAACGTCATTTTTATTTACACAATTAACTAGTTGTGCACCGCGGTTTCAACCGCGTGTTCTGTTTTCCCCGTTCTCCTGGGTTCTGATTAAAATAATTTCTTAGCGGACGCCTACGTCATAACAATTACCTGTATGCCAAATTTCAGCCCGATCCGTCCAGCGGTTTGGACTGTGCGTTGATATATCGCTACGTCAGTCCTTTGAGTTTAAAATATTATATATATTTTTTATTTACCACCTAACACTCAGAACGATAAAGTCTAACCACGGAATAGAAAAGTCTAACCTACAATCGATCCACTAACCACCTAACATTTAACGGTCGTTTTCAATAATTTACCAAAGATTATGGATAGATTGATATGTCAGATTATATGACGTTATATAGACGTAAGTCATAGCAAAGGCTATCCGTCGATAGGATATTGAAATCAAAGTAGGTGCAAATAGATAGATTTGTCTGGCTTTAGTTAGCAAAACGAGTGATACATAGCATTTAATCTTTAATTACTGCTGGATTGGTATTGGTAGCTTTTGCGGAAAAGTGGTAGTTGAACCCTGGACAGATGGGTAGACTGAAAACTAGCGCTGTGGGTGTAAAAACCTAGCAGCCTGAGTCTGCCCAATTACCATGCTATAATGTAAGTTTCTTTTCTTATTTGTTCTGTCGCTGTATAACGGCCGTCTTCAATATCTATCTATCCCTTGTTTTGCTTACTAAAGTCAGGCAAATCTATCTGTCAAATGTCATTTAACCTGAGATTACAATCTATCCATAATCTTTGATACATTATTGAAAACGGCCGTAAATGGCAATAAAGCTTTTTTCTTTCGTTTTCTTTTCTATATTAAAACCGGCCGTAAAACGATAAACAGTATCAGTCTTACCTACAATCTATGAACTATAAAATTAACTCACCAACTCAACCTTAAACGCCGGCTTTCGTCTAATAGCCCCGACTGAGTGGTTTCGCGTGTAACCTTAGCCCCGGGGGCTTAAGCCTCTTTTACACTTTTTATGCCCCTCTAGGTGACATTGTATTGCTTTCATTGATTGTCGGATTTAGCATTGATGATAATGGCGAATATGCGATAGCTGTTGTTTTAAGAACGTGGTAAAAAGTATTTGTTAAAATTTATTATAAAAAAAAGAAATTATAAAATAAAATAACTTTTAAGGGCTTTTAAACGCGATTTGTCATACATTATTAACCCGACGTTTCACTTTACAGCAAGCGTGGTCATGGGTGACTAGGATGACAGTTGTCTTCATGCGTGTTTAAAATCCTGTAAAAAGTATCTATTTTAATATGGAAATTACTAGCGTTAAAACAAACACAAGAAAATACTATAAAAATATTTATTTATCAAATAATATAAAAGTTATCAGTTACAGTGGATTACATTAAAATTCATACATATCTATTTGTATTGAGCACTTGCATTTCGTTAAAAACTAACTCAGAATGCAGGACCTGCAAAAAGGTTGTTTCAATTTTAAATTTGTGTTGTTCAAAGATATTTTTACTAGCTGAGCCGCGCGGCCTCGCTCGTGTAGTATAATGTTAATTTATATAGCCTATATTACTCGTCGATAATGTAGCTTTCGTAAAAGTATCTTGAAATATTTGAGTCTATTAATTGAAATCAAACAAACAATGTTTTCCTCTCTATAATATTAGTGATTATCATCCATACCATAACACCTTTTTGCGCAGTCAGTCAAAATGGATTTTCCACTACCGCAAATATAATTTTGATAACTAGTTAACAAATAGCATCGAATGAAGTACCGCGGTGAAACGGAGGTAACAAGTGCCGCCAATTTGTTTGAGCCGATTAAATAATTTGGTGACACAGTGTACGCGAAAGCAGTAGGTAAAGAGTTTGTGTGGTATCATTCAATATTAGGTACCGCGTCAAAACGGAGGTTACGAGTACTGCTATTTTTGGGCCGATTAAATGAAATCAATAGATAAAAAGTTTGGATGAATTATTAAAATTATTAAAACTCATATTAGATAGGTTCATAAAAAAATTGTATATGTTCATTGCTTGCATACCTTCCCAACAACATTGGCTCTTCTTCTTTTTTAGTTTTATGGATTCTGCCAATATTCTATTCAAGGAAAGAAGAAAACTTTGAAGCGCACTTAATGCTGACAGATATTGACTCAGATGCATAATTGTTTAACGATAAATGAGCCATCGTATAATTTTAATTAGTTTACACGGTTTATGCTTTATACTCACTGCTTGTTTTATTCGGTATAGGCCGACAGTTTCGGACCGTTTCGGAGGTCCTTCAGCAGGATGAGTAGGACGTTTACGCGGTCACGTCCCGTCTCGCACTGCCGATAATTTATAAAAAAAAGACTCAGATGCATGTCTAAAACGGATGACATGCTCGCTCAGACTAGGTCGCCGCTCATATTAAATACAATTTAATTTAAAAGTGATGTATCTGTAAAATATACTCTGTGGTCATATTACCGATCGACATTGGATCAGGCAGATTGCATCGGTGTTAATTTCGGCTAATTACTGCGCGCGACAAATAACATCTCGTCAATAGGTCATTACTGAGTTTGTATCGCAGTGATACGCTGTACATTATCGGGTTGATTATCATTAAAATTGTGGGTTTCTGTCCGATTTATGAGAATAAAAATGAATGAGGAGTGCACCAGTTTTTAGGTTTACACTTAAGTACCATAATATGTCTTGCGTTACACTCTGTTGAGATTGGTTCAGTAGCTCACATCGGAAGATGTTTTAATAGAATTTTCTTGTGTTTGTTTAACGCGAGTACTTTTCATATTACCTAATTAAAATACTTTTTAAAGGATTTTAATCGCGGCTTATTATACTTTATTATTAAACGTCGATTCGAACACTTTACCGGGTGTAGTCACGGGTGTCCAAGACCATTTATTTCCACGAAAATGGTATTTGGAAAATATGGATGTGAATTTTTCAATTAATTGCAGATGATAGATAAATGTATTTAATAAAAAAAATAGTTGTATATTCAAATTTTGTGCAGCTTACTACTAGTATTGCGTAATTAAATAGTCACAGAGCATATGCGATGAATTTAGAATGTGCTCTATTTCATAAGCAGGCGTAAATTATTTAATACTAATGCCAATCTAAAGAATACATACAATCGTTGCAGGAAACTATCACATAGACAGCGACTTATCTTTTCTAAATCAATGATTTTTACTTCCCAGTACAGAGGTTTTCACAGCCTTGAGGCTTTTTTAAACGGCAAGAATCATAGACGTGCAACCACTGCATTGCATTTATTACTATTGTTGATTATTAATGAAATTAATTTTAACTACTAATTTTACATAAAATTTATTAACTCTCTTGCAAAAAATGTCTACTTTCTATAATGTATTAGCATGTCTATGCAAATTATTAAAAATAAACAAATGCGTACCAATAGATGCAATACGCTATAGCCGTATTTACGAAAAGGCTTCAAACCGCAGTTTCATATTCCACAAACAGGTACAATATCCTCCGGATTTTTCCAACTGGCAATTTAATCGAAACCGAATGATGATTCCCGAACACGGTCGAATAGTCTCGAACAAATAAACGCTTGATTTGATCCCCATTCCGTTTTAACCGCGAAAAGCGCAATTTGACAAAGTGAATACATTGCCCGTTCTATAAACGGTTTTTTCCGCGATAAAACAATTTTCGGTTTACTAGAACGAGTTTTAAAAAGTTTTACAATTATTTTGGGGATTTTGTCATTAATGACGTGAAGACAGTAGCCGGCGAAAATAGTTTTATTTGTGTAAATAAATTAACATTTATAAAATCCTATATTCGTTTTAGATCTTAATACGTTTAAAATACGAATTTGTTTGTATAATATGACGATGGTGTGGTAATTAATGGCCTTTTGCGCCGGAGGGTGTGGGTTCGATCCTCACTACTAGAAAATTATGATGTGATGAACATTGTAATTTTCTATTGTCCCGGTGTTCATTTATCTATAGTATGTATGTACTTACAAAAAAATGTTTAAATATGTCTTTCTGTTTTCTGGTATCCATAGTACAAGCTTTGCTTGGTTATGCACTAGGTGGCGTTGTGCTAAATGTCCAGGTTATATATTTATTTATTTAAGTGAAAATATTGGAATGTTTAGAAAAAAAATACATTAAATAAAACAGCAAAATTTTAGTTAAAATTTAGTTTAATAAATATTTTTTTTACCTTAAAATACAATAAATTAATTGAATAAATTGATACAAGACATTACGAACAGAAGAAGGAAAGCCTTTGTTTGTCATTTTCTTTGACTCAAACTTAATTTTTCATCAAAAGAAAAACATAAAACCTAAAAATGTTTTTGTTGCAAATTTCTAGATCAGGTCGATTATATTAGAAATCAAAGACTATTGTGAAATTCGAGTATTTTCATCCTCCCCAATTCTTATTCATAGTCCAGCAAAATCAAATTATGTTCAGCCAAAGAAAAATGAACTCTCCGTGTAAGAATTAGGGTCTACGGTACGGGTGTCGATAACCGAAGTGGTATCTCGGGTAGCACTGACACTTGTGGTCCACGCAGAAGGCAAACTCCGAACGGAAGCAGAACCACTTGTAGTGCTTGCACTCGAAGTGAATCTGGCAGTGGATGTTGTGTGGTGGGATTATTGCTGAAAAAACATTAAAGATTAGCTTAATGACGACCCGATTGGCGTAGTGGTCTGTAGTGTAACTAAGCATTCATTGATATTGTTGTTATAGGCACGCACATCACGTGCATTAGATTTAAGACTATTGTTTTTTATAAGAGACTCACTATACTTATACATATAGTTGTCAGACAGTTGTAAGACAGTTATAATAAAGGTACATTCAATACGTCTATTCGTCTCATTACACAACCTACTGGAACAATACTGGAGTCTATGGCACCGAATGGTGTGGGTTCGAGCCCCATGAGCAGAAAATTATGTGAGGAACATAGTAATTTTATTGTGTGTGGGATATTGTACAGTTCATATGTAAAACGACTCGTTTTATTTTTATGGGAACTGAGCATTAGTGAATGCACGTTAGCGTTTCAACCGATAGGTCCTGAGTCCGATCCGCAGTGGAGACGTGATAAAATTATCTTGGTCTGGTAGGGCACAAAAGGTAGATTACCACTCTAAAGAAGAATCGATGACTGAAAATAATCCGTCCAAAGATATGGTAATTCAATATAATGTAACAGAATCTGTCATCAACAGAAGCGCTTTTCAGTAAAGTATTGTACATGAGAAAGGAATGGATGACGGTAAGAGAAGCATAATGATATTGTCTGTATGATATTCAGCCGATATCCGTACATCAGAGATTTGAATGAAATTAGCAATAATAACTGGCTATAAGAATGCTAAAAGTTAAATAGTATATTGTGCTACTGCTGATAATGTGTGTAAAATGTTTTGTGTAAATGTCTTCATATAATGATGTAAGATGTTTTTATTGTTTAAGTGGGAACACTCACGTCTTGTTTCTGGTACATTCTCTGCATTTCCTGTATCATGTCCTTCAATTATATCTGTATAAAAGAAAAAGTATATTGAGAGTGCTATTTGGACACATTTCCTATTAAATACGTGCTCAGTTGTGTGAACATAATGTTGTTTGATATGTTCTGAGTGTCAAATAGTATATTGCTTGAAATAGGCCCTAACACTATTTTCGCCTGTTCTTTAATACAAGACTGACAACCGTATTCTAGGAAGATACCTTAATTATCCGTCCACTCAACCACTAAGGTTACGTCAAATATGACGTTGCATTCGGTTTTCTTAGTTATATGTTGACATAACTGGAGTATCCTCCAAGGAGACCGAGTAGAGGTGGAGTCAAGGAAAGCGTCATTTCTGACGTCATAGATAAGACGTTGTTACTTCAAATTACTAATGAAATGAAATGAAATGAAATGAAATGAAATGAAATGCAATGAAATCTTTTATTTGCATGAATATAGTATGAATATAGGTATTTTTACAATATATTGTCCTTACATATACTGCCCTCCGGGCATGCAAATTTGTTAACTTATAATATACTAGCTTTCCGCCCGCGGCTTCGCACGCGTGGGCTACTAATTTCTGTATTTTTAGAGGCGCACAACCAAAGTTTAAAAAAATAACGGTCGCAGGGCCATGGCATATCTAGAGTTTTCTATGGAAATAGGTTTGACCAAAATCACAATCACAGTGCACGCGCCTCTTCAAAATACAGAAAATTGTATTCCACGCGAGCGAAGCCGCGGGCGAGGAGTTAGTTATTTTTTGAAGACTTTTGAGAATCTATTGACTGTTTTAACGTCTTAATCTATACATAAGGAGTTTAAAAAGGCATGTCCGCAACTAACCAAAACCTTACATTATCACGTGGTATGTCAATTTCACGACTTTAGAAGCGTATATCACAAAAAATATTTATTTTAGCAAAAAACGCATTAAGAAAACTCTATTTCATTTTTAAAGACCTATTTAATGACACCTCGTTTAATGATTTACTCGCGTCTTTATTTTTTTACCCTCCGTTTACATGTATGGGAAGCCGCCCATAAAATATTTTTTTCAAATAAAATGTAGCCTATAATTTGAACCTAATATTGGTCTATCAGCATGTGTAATTTTATCAAAATCTGCCCAGTGGTTATTACGTGATTGACGCACATACAAACAGATAAACAGACAAACAGACAAACAGAAAAAAAAAATTCTAAACATGGTTTTGGTATCTATAGAACATACATATTGCATACCAATTACTCTTTTTGAAAAATATTCAATGTACAGAAATGGTTCGGTTACTGTTTTATTATATGTATAGATTATACAATTTAAAGATTAAAGCATATCATCTAGTCATCATAGAACAGTTTGTAAATTCCATTATGTGTCATTGCCTTTGTCAAAGAATTCAGTCAGTGAATAAAAACAGTTGTAGTTAAGCCAGAGATTCAGTTGCTTTAGGAATATATTTAATGGTAGGTTTTTAATATTATTTGGTATTTTATTATAAATCTTTGCTGCCATGATGAAAACATTGTTTGAAGTTTGGGCTAATCTGCATTTTGGACAGTTGATTTTGTCCCCAAATTGGTCTCTGAGTCTCCTTTTACTGAGCTCTTTGTTAGTTTTGAATAGCGTTGGATTTTTTTTAACAAATATAGTTATTTGTTTTATATAAAGGGATGTGACTGTGAGTATTTGGTATTTTTTAAAATATGGTTTACATGAGTCTGTAAAATAGAGACCAAAGATAGATCTGATGCATTTTTTTTTTGAGTTAATGACACTCTGTTTATGTCAGTGGAGTTACCCCATATCATGATGCCATATTGTATGAGAGACATGACATATCCATAGTAGGCTGTAAGAGCTGCATTTAGGCCGGCAATTCGCCGAATCCGTCAGAGCGCAAATACATATTTATTAAGTTTAGAGCAAGTTTCATTGATGTGGGTTTTCCAGGTTAATTTATCATCAATATGGATACCTAAAAATTTTACAGATTTAACATCATTTATGTCAATATCTCTGATATTTAAAGTTATGTCTTCAGGTATTTTTTTTATTGTATCAAATTGAATTATTTTTGTTTTTGTCAAATTAACATTTAAATTATTATTATTCATCCATGTCACAATATTTTTTATAGTCTGCTTTACTTCATTTATTATAAGTTTCTTATCATTAGTGTTTACTAAAACTGTAGTGTTATCTGCATATAAAATTGTTTTATACTGGGTAGCGTCTGGCAAGTTATTTATGTATACAAGAAATAAAAGGGGGCCAAGAATGCTTCCCTGAGGGATTCCATAGGCATTAAGCTGATAATTTTATTTGTGTTTTAATCCGTGTGATTGAGTTCTGTAAGTGATTTCAGTGCATTGATATCTGTTTTCAAGATAGGTTTGAATCCAATTATGTGCATGTCCCCTTATACCATATTTATGAAGCTTTGTGAGCAGAATATGATGGTGAACACAGTCAAATGCTTTGCTCATGTCAAAGAATATACCAACTATACTATCGCCCTTATCAATGCTTTGAGTTATGCTTTTAACTAGGTCAAAATTGGCAGTAATTGTTGATTTGTTTTTAATAAATCCATTTTGTTCCTGTTTTATAATGTGGTATTTAGTAAAGAAATCATTCAGGCGGTTGAGCATAGCTTTTTCAAATACTTTTGATAGTACAGGGATAAGAGTAATGGGTCGAAAATTATTTGGGTCTGAAATATCACCTTTTTTATAAATTGGTGGTGAAATGATTCTTCAACTCCGCTGAGGAATAATTACCCGTGGGCGCGTGAGTGGACGAGTTGTTTTCCGACTCAGAATGTAAATTTTCCTTTGACTAAGGTTGGAAAAGTCGAGGAGTGCTCAAGAAGTGGTGTAAGACGTTCAAACTACGACTACCAATAGAAAAACTCACCTCTCGGTTGAGGCAGAATACCCTGGTTAGTTTCATCGTAGATATCCACCGCGCACACTGCCCCAGCTAGCAAAATAACTAACAACTTCATTTTATCAAATAATACGGTTACTGTTCTCCCTAGCGATTATATAGAAGTCAACGTTATTGTTATTTTATCAGTGTTCCTTCTAATTTGTTGCTCTGATACTTACGTATTGTTGGTTCGACACGGCTCTGTTATCGTTAATGTTATAATAGTGTATTACTCACTAATTTACAATGTTCATTAATAATCACTGTTTCTTAGAGGAAAGTTTTGCGTAATGACCATTTTCTTTGTTTTTCAATGTCAGTACTATGTTCTAGAGGCGAGGCTTGTTATTTTTAATATAAGTAAAATAAATGATTTATGTTTACAACCGAATGATTGAATATGCCTTGTTGCCTTATGTTATTCTAAACCCTTACCTATATGTATATATATTATATACCTTACAAACTTTCGCGTTTATAATATTAGTAGGATGTAGACTAAGTAATTCATTAAAAAACCCCGTCTATCCTTACGAAGTGGCTTACATACAATGAGGAGTCAATTTTATCTATTTTATTTATTTATTTACACTTAATTGTGTTGATAAAAGCACGGATAGTAACTTAAATTCTAATAACGTTACAATCAACATAGAGGGCGGCCTTATCACTCAAAAAGTGATCTCTTCCAGGCAACCCACTGAAATACGAGATAATATGGTACAAGGAATATTAAAGAAAGAAACAATATGATGATAAAATAAAAATACACATAATATATCAATGCAATAATTCGTCGTTTCCCAGTTACAATTATTTTGTTTATTTTTTGTATTGTAAAGACGGTACCGATGGCGTTTTCTTGTATCGGAGGCCAAAACCCACTTTGGGTCACTGCGCCAGCGGAGTAAGTTTTTTTTTTATTTTAACTATAAATTAAATTATATTTTTATGTCTTTATACAGCTGTGTTGTTTCACTCCCGTAGCGTAATGTTATATGTATAATCTAAGTTACTAGTGGATAATGTAGCTTTCAAATGGTGAAAGCATTTTTAAAATCGGTCCAGTAGTTTTTGGACAAACATACAAAGTTTTCCTCTTTATAATATTAGTGCAGTTTTACATTCACTTTCATTAATTTCATTCATTATAAAGGGCAAATAAAACAACGTTTAACGAGGAGAACTTTATAAACATATTTATAAATCCATTTTCTTTAATACGGACGACAGAAGCAGGTGTTGTTCAGGCATAGAACAAAAACGCCGTTCTTCACATTACATTGTTTCAGGCAGGGATTAGTACAGTCGTAATGATCGAAGCAGGGCCTTGAACTGGCTGTGAATAATTAAAAAACACTTGTAAAAATTTAGCGTCCATAAAAATGGTGAAAATATAACGTAACAAATGTACTGTTAAAGATACACATGTAGGTAATGTGCTGACGCAGGGTTTTTGGCCACCCAGTTGTTCCCTAACTCGCGCCACCAACCCACGCAAAGTAATTAATAAATATAGTGTTGTATATCTTTGTGTAACTTAAAATAATTAAATATATTTTATTTGGCTGAACTCTTTATTTGATCTCCCTACACACCGCTACACTAAACACACATTTATATTTTCAATTCCACTATATTAACACTTTTTACTGACTCAGGAGATGCGGACGGAGAAATGTAACTCGCAGCATCTGATACTAGGCACAGAGCAACTTGAACGAGTGCAGCGTTTTACTTACCTTGGCAGTGTTAAGTCAGAATCTGGGGGTACCGAAAAGGACATCACTTCGGGAATAACCAAAGCGAGGGCAACCTTCGCACAACTTCGACCCATATGGCAGTCTAGTAAACTGACGGGGAGTGAAATTTAAAATCTTCCGCTCCAACGTTAAGAGCGTGCTGTTATATGGGTGTGAAACATGGAGGGTTACCAAAGACATCACGCAAAGGATCCAGGTCTACGTCAACCGATGTCTCCGGCAGATTCTCAGGATTTTCTGGCCTGAGAAAGTTTCCAATGAACACCTTATGGAACTTGCCATGAAACACCGATTGCTAACCAGATTGCGCGACGCACGTGGAAATGGAATGGCCAGACACTCCGAAGAGATCCTAGTCATATACCGAGGCAAGCCCTAGACTGGACTCCTCAAGGACGCAGAAGACGTGGCCGTCCCAAACAATCCTGGCGACGCTCTGTGACAGCTGAGGCTAAGGCGATAGGACTGACGTGGACTGAGGTGAAACGCGTAGCCCAAGACCGATCGAAATGGCGGAGTACTGTAGACGCCCTCTGCCCCACCTAGGGGACTCAGGACCATAAGTGAAGTAAGTCGACATTTTTACAAAAATTTAAAAAGTGTTATTATAGTGGAATTGAAAGAATAAATAATAAATAAATAAAAAAGTATTCCAATTCCATTCCTCCCCCATCCTGTTCTACTCCTCTCCCAGTATCTCATCATTAATCTTCTCCTTATCCCGTCCTTCCTTCAAGCTGGCAAGGCATCTGCGACACTTTGCTGTTGTAGATGTGAATGGGCTGCGGTTAATCACTTAACATCAGGTGAACCGCATGCTCCGCTTGCCTATTGGCTGTTTTACCAAAACACTTTTACAAGTTCAGTTGTTACAAGATCGACCTCAAGCCTGGTTCCTTTAACGACATAACGTCATAGTATAACAGATGCAAGTCTATTTCAATAACGAGCAGTTTTAATTAACCAATCAGAATCAAGTTTTAGTTTAATGTTAACGTTTATTATAGATACGCTTTAGACCTACGCCTAGTAGGATATTGTATTGTCCGTAAGTAAAACGACATGTTTTTATGTTTATACAAACTGGGCATCAGTGGCATAATCTATGGATGGCTTACGTCCAGTGGACTATCAAAGGTAATAATGAATAAGTAGAGGAATAAGAAAGGAAAGCAGAGAACTGGGAAAGGAATGCAGACTTCTGGGTACGTGCTGGAACCCACTTACCGTAAGAAACACAATGTTACGCCGGGTATACTTTGAGGGGGGGGTGGTAAATTCCCATTCACCTGTTATGTCCCGTGGTTTCGCACACGTATATTCCCCACTTTTTACTTTCGCATTATAATAATAATTAAAATACTTACAAGGTACTACATCAATATCATCAACATCATTGCCGTAAACAAAAGTAGCCAAAGCTAGGACTAAAAATATAGCTAAGTACTTCATTTTCAACAGTTTAGTGTTTCGATATAACCCTTGAATTCTGTATTTATAGCCTCTAGATATTGAGAAATATGCATCACTAATCAATCAATCAATTACGAAATTTTTATGTTTTTGTAATTAAAGACAAATTGCAACTAGTCGTTATTTATTGGGTTTTCAAATAAACATGTGATATTTTAATATAATAAATCACGTAGTTTGTATGTTAATATATTTAGTTGTCTGTACATACTGAAACTTTGTTAGACACATTTCCCCTCTCCCTTTACAACAAACAACAGCCTGTTTATAGAAACATGCACGGGGCTAGACCTGACGTTGTAATGTTTAAATCAAGACCTTTTATTTGATTCCACACTTGGCTATATTCATATAAAAATTGCCTATTCCTCCCCCCCTCTCCTTTTTGCCTTCGCAATCCGTACCAATATATATCGTTCATCGCCCGGCCATCACGACTGAGACCTAGGATATTTTAATTAGGCTATTTTTCCCCTAGTACAGACAGATGACGTCACATGCAAAAGCTAGTATGCATAATCTGAGAACTAGCATTAAAATCAATTATTATTGACACATTTGGAAAATAAACCGATTAAAGCCTAATTGAAATTTCAGCGATTCATAAGTATATAAGCGTTAGACATTGAAATATTAATTATTCACAAACAAAAAAGAATTTTGTAACAAGCGCCATGAATTTCCTTTACATATTTTTATTAATTGCCTCAATATTGGCATTACTTGGAACTGCATATGGTAGTAAGTGGTTTTTTACTTCTACGTACAATTTTCCTAAAGAAATGTTTAATATGGTCATAGAGTGGCTTGCACTCTATGACAAGGTAACTAACCGAGTGAAGGTTCGAGGTCTCGGATTCGAGATGGCCCGGCGAGTGTATGTTTTTGTTTTCTTTATGCCATAGCAGACAAGTGGAGCATGCGGTTCACCTGATGTTAAGTTTCACCGCAGCCCATGAACATCTACAACATCAAAGTGTCGATGCCTAGCCGGCTTGAAGGGAGGGGAGGGGATAGGGAATGAATAATACTTTTTCTAAATACAGTAATCATTTTAATAATTATTATTTTCATCAGCAGGTTGTACCTTCGACAAAGACTGTACACGGTTCTGTAGAAAACAGTGCCATGGGGCGGTGCCTTTGTGCTATTCCCTTCTTTGCTATTGCCAAGCTTAGATTTGATAGTAAATAAGTTTGTGTCAATTGTTTGTTTTATTTACTAACCTGGTCTACATCGGGACGAACTACTAGTATCTACTGCCACAGACTAAAGACATACAGTCGTTGCACGAAACTGTCACATATACAGCGTTCCAGATCTCCTTCAATAAATGTCGACTTTTTCCGTGTGGTAGGACACGTCTTTCAAGGGTGATGTAAATTAGTTTGTGTATTTTTTTTTAATCTATATTTGTAAAGGAGTTTGTGTAATATTTAAAAGACTTTCGACGATATGTATTGCAATATTAGCATTTTAAATGTTTTCTTACACAAGAAGAAGGTCATTTGTTATAATTCGAAACATGTACACACTCTCTTTCAAAAGTTTGATTTTTACTTCCTAATGTGTACAGAATTTGTCACAGCCCTAAGGCTCTTTTTAAACGTCAAAAATCCTGCAACCACTGTCTTTGACACTGTGCTACTACTACACATGCTTGTTTCACGTAGTGATATATATGAATAGCTTAAACTTTGTCAAAGACTATCTACAAATTATAAAACATTTGCACATTTGTAAAACAAACAACAAATTCCATAAAAACCCTTGAACTTTATTGAAGCATATTCGTACAAGATTTCAAATGTATTACATAAGACTTTAAAAGCAATATAACCTCAATGATGTGAAAACCGCCATAAATTCCCCCCTCTATCCCATAAAACTGACACCTAGATCATTCGTCATATCTTTATCAGCAAAAAGGTTTACCTTCGAGAAATGAGTGTTGCCCGACCTAAGACCTCTAAGACAACTATTTATTGGGAAAAAATAGGCTATAAATCATGTTTTTCGTATCTGGCAATCTTGGAGGTAGGATAAATAGGGTGCAAGGTACGCACGCTGTTTTTTGGTGATGTATGGCTTTGGGATCGTGAAATTTTCCTGTTAATTTAACTACTAGTACTTCCCTTTATTCGCACACACATAAGTAGATATTTGTATATAATTTTTTGAGGGAAGCGTTTTTTTTTAATCAGGAAATATAGAGACTTACGAGTTTTTCAAACAAACGTCAAAACGGTGGACGGATCGCGCTGAAATTTGGCATGCAGTTAGATGTTATGAGCTATATGCTAAGAAAGCATTTCGATCAAATCCCATGGTAACGGGGAAAACAGATAAACGCGGGTGAAACCGCGGTGCACGGCTGGTCACCGCATAAACAACAATACTTGCGTGGCGATCCGTCTCGTGACGTTTAAATTTTAATGTTTTTGAATTTGCTTGTCATTTAGAACACATTGACAAATGTCTAACTTCGAATAGTATTGCTACGCTGACTAATCTCTGTTGAGATGGGCCAAGGTCATAGCCTTAATCGGTTAAGGGATTATTTTCCAAAACAAGAGTATTAAAATATAACAGATTTTGATTATTATTTTCACAACACTTAAACATATTAACTGGATACTGCACCCTCTGTACTTGAATTATTTCTACCTACCCCCCTTTTCTACTTCTTCTACTTGAAAATGGTGAACAAGTATTTTTCATTCATTCATTCATAACCCACACAACATTAACTAGCATTGTACGTGTATTTACTTCCTTTCTTTGAACTTCATAATATTAATTTAATCTAATTCCCCGTTAACAAACACTCTCACCTCACTGATAACTCCACAATTCACAATACCACTTTATACCGCAATTAAAATATAACATATAGGGTTAATAACACCTTGCTAGGGATGTGCCTTGTCGATAAATGGTGAAGTTAGCAAAATTATTTAATCAAGTAGGCTTTTTTTTCTTACTTTTCTTTAAATAATTTGTATGACATGAAAAAGAAATACTTTTATAAATATGATATGATGTTGATTATGATGATGTTTATAAAAAAATATTAATGTTTTGTATTGTTAGATTTGGTTAGTCATTATAAAATAAGTCCAAAGCTATATACAAACCATGTAAATCAGAGTAAATAGTTTTTAATTTAAACTATTAATATAAATTATTGAAAAAAAATATTTTTGACGACCCGATAGGCGTAGTGGATGTGGCAATAATCTACTGCGCCGAAGAGTGTGGGTTCATGGTGGAAAATGTGGTGAACATTAAAACTTTCTAATGTCGGGTCGTTTATCTATTCAAAGCATATCTTTACAAAAAATATGTTTAAGTATGTCTATAATTTATCTTGTTTTCATAGTACACGCTAGTTTGGGACTAGATGGCGTAATGTAAAATGTCCCAAAATTTTTATTTACTTAAATTTATCATTTGATTCAATTATAAACTATCGACAAACAACTGTATCAACCTTCCGTTAAGGGTACGTCTTGAATTAAATTACCCCGCTTACTTCAAACAATAATCTTTAACGTTTCCATCCCCGGCCCATCCTCAGTCTTACCGTAGCCTGCCCCTTTTACAGCGATTTACAGAATATTATTAAACTAGCTTCTTTCCGCAGCTTCGCCCGCATTAAATTCGGAGTCTTTAGATCAATAAACGGAATACTTATTATATATAATACTATAAATAATATGTATATAATACTATTATATGGAACTAGCTGATCCGCGCGGCTTCGCTCCTGTAGCATAATGTTATATATATGGCTTATAAAATATAGCCTAGGCTACTCATGGATAATGTAGCTTCCAAATGGTGAAAGAATTTTGAAAATCGGTCCAGTAGTTCTTGAGCCTATTAATTACAACTAAACAAACAAACAAAGTTTTCCTCTTTATAATATTAGTGTAGATACTATCCCCTAATCTTGGTCCTTGTATACGAAATTTCATCAAAAATCGTTCAGTAAATTGTCAAAAACAGAAACTTTCAAATAAATTACGACATTATTAGAATTATGATATGCAGTTAACACGACTAGTGATTTTTTTTACTAAATTATAATAAAAAAATAATAATTAGATTTATTAAATTAAATTGCAATCCGCTATGAAAACAACCACACAGTCATTTAAGTGCCTATGTTACGTGTTGGACATAGATAAGTAAATGAGTGGGTTAGAGGTGTTATTTAGTCTATAGCTAGGATATATCTTAGAAGTAATCATAGAGTATATCTTTGACGATAAAGGCGCAGTGGATGTGGCAATGGTCTTTTACACTGGAGAGTGTGTGTTCGATCTCAACCAGTACAAAATAATGTGATGAACATTGTAATTTTTTACTGTCTGTCAAATCCATCCCTTCCCCCTTTTTTATTTTCAAGCGATTAATTTCAAGAAAATTTGTCGCTACCACAATTCTAACGAATCCAATAACATCAACATCTAAATCGAATGCATAAAGAAGAAAAAAGCTAATAACAAAGAGGTAATTAGAATTTAGATTCTTATTATTATTATAAATGCGAAAGAAAGAAGAGGACATAGTTATCACGCCTAAAGTACTCGATTGTTTTAAATTTGCCTGAAGTTTGACGTTGGGGTACAGAGTATATTATTATAAATGCGAAAGAAAGAAGAGAAGAGGACATAGTTATCACGCCTAAAGTTGTTTTAAATTTGCCTGAAGTTTGACGTACAAATTACCTGCCTTTTATTCTGATGTAATCTATCTATATATATAAAAATGAACTGCTGTTCGTTAGTCTCGCTAAAACTCGAGAGCGGCTGAACGGATTTATCTTATCTTGGTCTTGAATTATTCGTGGAGGTTTAGGGAAGGTTTAAAAGGTGAGAAAAATTGGAATTGCCGGGTCCACGCGAGCGAAGCCGCGGGCGGAAAGCTAGTACCTAAATATAAAGAATTAAATGAATTGTATCGATCGAACAATTATCGCCAAAATCATAACAAAACACGAACAGGTTTATAATTTACCAAACCATAAACTTCACATACAAAATGTCCTAAGCCTTTTCCCATTACATTCTGTTTACAAAGGTCCGTGTAATTGGTTGAAACATCTTAATTATTAGCAGGTGCTTACGGCCCAATTTATAGTGTGTTAATTATGACAACCCAACCCGGTTGAATTACCTATTAGACCCTATGTAGATAAAATTACCCAGGTAGGATTATATGAGCCCCAATTCCTTAATACAGTCATATTTTCAATGAATATCAACGACTAACAGTCCTGTGGTTTTACCAGCGTAGCCTATAATCTTCTCATAAGTATTCCTGTAAAAATTTTTTAAGATTTGCTCGATTTTGACAAAATAGGCTTCCAAATATCGAAAGAGACAATATCGGGTGTAGTATCAAATTAAAGTTCTTGATTTATACATAACAACGCGTGGTCTAGCTCGGAGCGAGATACTAGTATAGAATATTAGACGAATGCGTCCACTGATGCGCATTATATATATATATATATTGATACGGGACACTTAGCATAAAATAAATTATGAAAGAAACTAGAACATGAAAGAAAAAATAAGACCTTTTATTTTATACCACTTTCGCCTATATTCATATGAAAATCGCCTATTTCACCATCTTCGTAACCCTCACCGCTCATCGCTCATCTTCAAACACGACATTTTCTTTAGTTTAAACTATTCGCCTATGAAATTTAATCAAGATCGGATAAACAATACTCAAGTTATACTCGAACAAAGTTTTTCATACTTACAAATATACAATCTCGCTATGTCGACTCTGAAATCTCGCTTCGCTTGGTAAATAAATACTTTCTGCTTTATTACATTAAGAGATAATTAAAATTCAGAATTCGTTGTTACCTCGACAGATGTTGGTATTATAGTAAGATGATATTTTATATGAAATCATAATTGTAATTTAATAAGATTATCGGTGTAATAAGAATTACTTAAGTTTGTTTACAAATCATGAAGTTTACTTAAACACCAAATTACCTCACAACTGAGCTATATTTTTTAAATATTTATTTATTTCACATTCATAACATGGGCCTGTAAGACCGTGGCAAAAAATTTTATAATTTTTAACTTTATGGCAAAGCATTTAATATAACAATAGTTTAGTTTCGACCGAAAGAGCAAGTCAAGTTCCATTAATATATTCATTAATCGTGTAATAGCATTTTTGTAATACATGGTTTTTTAGTTTTTAAATAGGCTAGTAGCATGTCTAATTTCCCAAAATAAATGAATATTTCAAACAAACAAACAAACAAACAAAAACACTTTATTGTGCACCATAAAAAAATAAAATTACAAAAATAATTAAAAATAAATAACGGGCACACATATTTCCTACAGTTATAAGCTTATAAATACTTATTTCATCAATATAAATATTAAGGCCAAATAAAAAAGAGGCAACTAACCTATTCATTCTGTTTACAAAGGTTCATCGCGCTATGTTTTCACTTTGCACATTAAATTCTGTTTACAAAGGTTGCCTAATTGGCCAAAACATCTTAATTATTAGCAGGTGCTTACGGTTCAATTTATAGTGTGTTAATAACGTATACCCGTAATTAAGTCTACCTGGGTTGCCCATAGATTGTACACTTAAACGGGGTAACCCGTAAGCCCCAATTTGGATCCTTAATGGCGGTACATTTTCAATGAATATCAACGATGCTTATATTGATAGGTTTTATTTTTATTATTTCAATAATACAATATTCCATAACGATTAACGATATATTTAATAAGAAATTGTTGCTATCTTGTACCTGAAAAAATATGGCTTACGGGTGTATATGTGATGTGTTTATAAAGAAAGTGGATTGATTGTGCAAAAAAAATAATTCGTTTCAATTTATTTATTAAAAGGATAATTAATATATGCGAAAACATTTAGATGGATGAGTCGTGTTTCTTAAAAAGTAAAGAGAAGGCAGTATATCAGATTAACAGTCACCAAAGAAAAAAAAATAGAGATATAATACTTTTTTTATAGAGCAAGCAAGCAGATAATGCGATTCACCTGATGTTAAGTGACTGAACGCAGCCCATGAACACATATGTGTCACAGATACCTTGCTGGCTTGAAGGAAAGGGAGAGTGCAAGGAGAGGATTAATTATGGGAAGTTGAGAAAGAAGTAGAGCATGATGGAGAGGGGATGGTTTTTTTTCTTTCTTCTTTTGTACTACGAACCTTCTATAAGTATTGATTTATAAATAATTGTGCTGACTATTCCTTTACAGCAAATCGCGTGTAGCAGAAGAGGCGTAGAGTGAGGAAGTAGATAATCTCCATGAAGCTCAACACACTACAGCCGAGGAACAGTCCCGCCATACCACCAACTGCCACTGAAATATACCACGATATACTTACACTTATTAATTTATCATTGACGCTATTGGCGCTGTGGATTAGGCAATAGTTTATGGTGCCGGTGGGTGTGGGTTCGATCGCCACGAGTAGAAAAATCAAGATTCTACTAGCTGTGCCCCGCGGTTTAGAATAGAATAGAATAGAAAATTTTTATTTAATACTAGCTGCGCACCAGGGCTTCGCTACCGTGGGAATATCGGGATGATATATAGCCTATAGCCTTCCTTGATAAATGGGCTATCTAACACTAAAAGAATTTTTCAAATCGGACCAGTAGTTTCTGAGATTAGCGCGTTCAAACAAACAAACAAACTCTTCAGCTTTATAATATAAGTATAGATAAGTACACAACCAAAATCATTAGACATCAGCTTAAATAAGAAATACACAATACACAGTGATTTGTGTCACATTACAGAAGGCGTAGTTACACATATAGGCTATTAAGTATTGTTGATGTAGTTATACAACATATACAATATTGGACAGAATCAATACATATACAAAATTAATACTTAACTTACTTAATTCTGCGTTCCCGTGGGATTTGATCGAAATCCTTTCTTAGCGGAAGCCTACGTCATAACATCAACTTGCATGCCAAATTTCAGCCTGATCCTTCCAGCGGTTTAAGCTGTGCGTTGACAAATCACTGTCAGTCAGTCAGTCAGACACCTTCGAGTTTTGTACATGTATATAGATTAAAAGTATTAATTAAAAATGCATTTATTATTCAACTAACCTAGAACATCAGTAAAGCCAAAAATAATGTCCCTTCGATATCGCATGCGGGGGTAGGTTACTATACCCCATTGTAGATTGGTGCCTAAAAACCATTCCTGTAAGGCCTGAAAATAATATAAACAATTATACATAACATTTTGAAAACAATACCATTAATATTATAAATACGACAGTTTGTGTGCTTGTTACGTTTTTCACGCAAAAAATACTGAACCGATTGTGTTGAAACTTGGTATTGATATAGGCTACTTCTAAACCCGGAATTCCTGCGATATCAGAAGTTACATAGGCGGGTGAAACCGCGGGGCGCGACTGGTTTCTAGTTATGTGAGGTTAAGTTAATTATTACCAACGAAAAATTTTCAATAGAAATTAAAAATGGAACATGATTTTCAACGTTTTAAAGATTATTTGTATCATCATAGGAACGAATGTATCCTCGGTCAGTACTGAATATGTTTGAAAATTAAAACGCAGGGGATATGGCAACGGGCTATAGCGCTGAAGGGTGTGGGTTCGATCCCCACGAGTAGAAAATTACTATGTGATGTATACTGTCGGGGTGTTTATTTAAAAGTATGTATGTCTATCAGTCATCTAGTTTTCAAGCTTGTCTTAGTTTGGGACTAGATGATGGAGTGTTAAATATCCCAGAATATTTATTTATATTGCCATGCATAATATTTAAACCAATAAAGTACTTTAACGAATCTTAATTTAATAAGTAGTATATGGTTATGAGTTACGGTTTATAACTTACGTTAGACTGTATGACGTAGTTCACGTCATCACATATCGGCAGACAGCCGCAGGTTATTTTCTTACCAGCTTTATCTCGCAATTTATACAACTCATCTGAAGAAAGGAATAAGTTAAATTAAGCAAAGAAAAATCTTGTTAATTAATAATTTTTTGACAAAAATCAGAAATTTAATCATTATTTAATTAAAAGAAAATAATTGTTCGTAATACCTTATTGTTAAATAAACTCTACGAACCTTTGTGTCTTGCCAAACAATGTAATCCTCTTACGTCGCACACTTTCTCATCGCCTGTTAAAAAAATATAGCAATTTCAGTTTTAGGGGTAAATATTATTTTGATCTATGAAACCTCGTCTTAAAAAAATATTTGTTGTTGCTACTTGCATTAAACAATTTAATTCAAAATTAAACAATTTTGAACATCAAAATTGATAGACTTACATACTACACTATGAAACAGTAAAACTGAAAAAACCCTTACTATTTATCGAATTGGGTTATGCATGCTTATAATCTAAGCCATATAACAATTATTAAGTTTAAGTTTCAGGAAAATCCATTAAAATTTCGTTCTACTAAACTCTTCTTCTTTCTCCTGCCCTTATCCCACTAGGTATCATCATCATACACCTCTATCAACCGTCATCTCCTTAGTCACACCCTTCACACTCAAACCTTTATTCACACAATCCATCCACACTTTCTTCAGTCTCCCTCTACTTCTCCCTCCATCCACATTATCCAAGACTTTCCTTACTACATGCCCTTCCTCCCTTCTTATGACATGCCCATACCTCGCTATTTATAGCTTAGATTATTATGCATTTCACTAAATTACCAATCCTTCTGTAGAAGTAGGGCAAGCATTCACAGTACTTCAGGCAGAGGCGCGCGCGGCACTCCATGCGGCAGTTGGTGTAAGAGTACACCGCAAAATGCTTCAGGTTATTCTCGTGGGTGAAGCGGCAGCGTCGCTGGCCGATGGTTAACCTGGAGTTCATATTATGAAATGGCTTTTTCTATATATACAATACAGGCTGAAGTGGTGAGAGTAGTTATTTTATTATTATTAATTAACTAGTGGCTTCCTCAAAGCTAAGCCTCGCGTTGTAATGTTGTAAAAACCTGTTTTTCTATTTAGGGGGACGTTCACATCAAACTCGCCTATTTCACGCTCCTTTCTTTGTAACCTCCATGCGAATTTCGCTCATCATCGAAATCAAAATATTCTTTTGTCTAAACTAAAAAAAAATATCAAAATTTGATCATCGATACTCCAGATATCATCGGATCGGATATCATAGTGTCCATCACTTTCAGTATCAGAAAACCGGATCTAAGGAGAAATGATACAAAATCTCTAAACAACGAGTAGAATTACTCTGTAAGAAGTAGCAGTATGACTGTATGACGTATACCAAATACGTAATACATAATTATTACTTCGCAGCATCAGGAGATGTGTAGACAGTAAATGCTGTGACGTAAAGCTTCATGTAGAACATCTCTGGTGAATGCTGGAACTTTGTTGATATGTCTGGTACTTCTAAAGGTCCGTGGATGTATACCTGAAACAAATTTTAGGCATACTAACTTGAGCTCAGCATGAAACATGTCATTACCTATAAAGAAAGATTGCAATATTCGTCTTGTTGAGACCTTCGGTCTCGTTTTTTGTAATAATTTATACATATCATTCCTTAACTACTCTCCTTATACAAGAAATAATTTCTATTGTATTATATTATATGCCTTTTTATATGAGCATTAGAGAGTAGACCAAGATATCATCTGTCAAGGAGTTGTTTCGTCTTACGAGGATTGCGAATCAGTTCTCGGAGATAACCTTCTGTAAAGAAGATGCTATAGAAGAAGCATATTATATGTTGTTCTTCGTTAGTTCAAATTTCTTCACACTACATGCTCTACAATAGTTTTGTATTATACATTATTCTTTAAATATGGCATATGTTGGTAAAAATTTTGAGGACAAAGATGACGTGATATAGCGTGCATACCTTATTAGACCACTAATCGAATTTCCTTACGTTACCACAATTTGGTCTTATTTCAATAATAGGAGAATAATATACTAACATCATACGATGACGATAGATTCATAACGTGCGCAAATACTTCACCGTCTAATGGATGTACCGTAAGAGAAGCATTCTGAGTGGTTATCAGGTCCCATCTATTTGCTTTAAGATATCTAAAAAAAACAATCTTTATGAAAATATTTGAGTGAGTTCTTAACCATGATCAACAATATACAAACACAAGTTTACACAGATGATTAGATACCTGATATAAATCATTGTTATGATAACCTTAAATATATACAGAAGGGATAAGGAAATAAGAAAAAGTGAGAAATAAGAAAAGGTATGCGAGTGAACTAAAGGGTACAGGAATAAAGTACTAGGCTCATAGGTGTGTACTACGACATACAAAGAATCTTAATTAAGATCACTTACCCAGGAGAATTATATACAGCTATCTTAGAGTTAATCGCATAGCATAAGCCCATTTCTGTTACCGTCGTAGTGATCTCCAGATCCCTACCCAAAGCACCAATAGTAAGACTTGGATTGAATCCTGAAGATAATTGCAGAAGTATGTCCAAATACTCTTCAGGTGAAACCTTATCAAACATTGGCATTATTTCGAAGTTCTTGTATGTCGAATTTGCTAGAGCTATTATGAATTTTTTCAAGCCTTCCTTGTCTTGTATATCTGAATTCCTAAGCAGAGAAAATAAAAATGTTTAGTACATATCATTATTAACAAACAATAGATTACTATCAATGGGTAGTTTTAATCTAATTAATAGTTAGGACAAAACTTTTACAGAATCATAAATTTAAATAAACCTAGAAAAAAGTAGGGTTAGGAATAACCTAGATTGTTAATTTTTTACACATTAAATACCGCATTGAAAAGCCTCGTTATTTACATAATAAGAATTATGATTTACAAGCTGATGCGGGTAGGTCAAAATAATGTGCTTAGAAAACTATACAAGAAAGACACAGACAAATATCCCCTTACTTAACAAACTCCTCCAATTTCCCAAGATTAATCTTCTGATCATTACACACAGTAACACAGGGGAAGGTGGTGTTCCAGGCGAACATGTCCCGGTCCATGGAGACCACAGTTGGAGACGACTGGTACCGCGTCCAAGTCGTCTGGGAGAGGTATACAGAACCGAACACTGAGAGGAACACAATTGATAGCCAGATGAAGCTAGAAAACAATTAAGAGTCTGTGTTGTTACAGATAGATAAGAAAATAAGGTAGCAAATCTGTTTGGTGTGGTAGTAGATCTTAATTTTGATAATTTAAAGGTGACGTAACCAGATTAGGGAGTATTCATATGGCTTTAGAAACGAGAAAGAATTAGATTTTTTTCTAAAAGAATTAGGGAATACGCCCTAATAGATCCTAACAATGACAACAAAGCTATTTCTCACATTGATATCATGTAAAGTCTTCTTCTTTTTTTAAATAATGGCAGTCTTGTCATTGACGAATTTTACCAATGACGAGTTTTCTGACAGAATATCGATGGATATAGGACATACCTAGGTAACCAAGGACAAAACAATCATGTAGTCTTTCTATTTTTCACTTACTTGAAAGACCATGTGGTCCATATAAATGCTATTAATTTAACTCACATTTCACAAGGATGTCTTCGAGCAGCAATGAGATGATTTAAACCATGAATAGAAGAAGTTTCCAGGAATAGCACTAAATAATCCTTGCTTCTATTACGCACATTCTGCCACATTGATTCCTGTTTGTATTTAGTTTTACCAGGATCTTGCATTGGTCTTCTTTCATATATATGAGATTGAAACGGTCTTACAAGCATTTTTCTAATCTCTCTCCGTATATACGTCACAGTATCATAAAACTCTTGATATTACTACCAGACTTAAAATAACGATTACTTTATCACAAATAAATATATGTTTTCCTTAGAAATTGAGCTAAAATAAGGGACCTCAAATTAATAATACACTTTTACAAAAATGTCGTGTCAATACCTCAGTAACCATTTAATTTGTAATTTCATGTTACCTTCATCATAAACGTTTCGTGATATAATGCTATTAAAATCATATTCATACACAATCGTTTATTCAAGTATAATTTTATCAAGCACGCGACAACATAACTTTATTAGGATAATAACGAAGTTTAATATTGTTACATGTGTATCGATCTGTTATATCTAAAATAGTCACACAATTTTTAAGTGACAATATAATATGAGGCCCAATCGTGCAATGTTCGGCTCCCACTCTTTTATTGCTGAAGATTTTCTGCACTGTGCACTGTGTCTGTCACACACACGGACAGATATAGGGTGGCGACATATTTATTCTAACACTTCGGTTCCCACACGGGTAAATGATGAATAACTCTATCTTTTAAAAACCGCATCAATTTATGCATACATTGGGACAGCGGAAAGCGACTTTGTTGTATTCTATGCAGAAATAGCAAAACTAATTATTTAATAAAATAAAATATTTCTACCTTTATTATCAACGCAGAAAACATACAAGCTAGTAAGCAACACCACAAAATTCAAAGATAACGATTACAACAAATTTAGCCCTTCCCCAAACATGTCAAAAAAAGTTTGAAGAAAAATGTCCTCCCGTCATCACTGTGACGGCAGTCAACAGAATTCTTCAAACACTTTTAAACATGTTTAGACACGTCCAAACATGATGAATTGTGCGAGCTTTTTTGTTTATGATACATCAAAGTTGCGTCAACACGCTCTGAATATAATTAATTTATTAGAAGCTTTGGATATCTATTTAAAAATATATTTTTACTGCTGTTAGGTTGGAATAAATTTAAAGTGAAAAATTCATAATAAGTAGGCGCGGCGCGCCCTGCTATAAAAATATACCCTACTATACATACTATTATAAATACATATGTAAAAGTTTGTATGTTTGACTGAACCTACCAATATTATAAATGCGTAAGTGTGTAAATGTGGGCATGTATGTATAGAATAGATCCAGTATAACACGTAATCTACTTTTAAACCGGAATTTCCACTGGATCTGTTGTTGTGCGGGTGAAACCGCGGGATTTTGCTTTTATTAAAAATGCGAAAGTATGAACGTGTGTTTGTTTTTCTTTCACACAAAAAGTACGGAACCGATTATAATAAAACTTGGTATACTTATAGGTAAGAGTTTAGAATAACATATGTCTACTTTTAATCCGGGAATTGCCATGGGTTCGGAAGTTACGCGGGTAAAACCGTGGGGTGTAGCTAGTACGCTATAATAGCTGTACTAGAGGCAAATTATGTTATATTGATCTTTAGACCATTATTTAACGCGAGCGGAGCCGTAGGCAGAGCTAGTATGTTATAAAAGGAAAACAATGTTGAAATTACAGATTGCCGTATATTTTCACACCGAACAGTTATTATAAACACACAATTTTCATTATAATTATGCCACATGCAAAAAAAATATAAAAAAATTAATACCACCGTTTTCTAAAGATTCAAAAACAAATTAATTTACTTCAGTTCACCTCAAATAACCTGTCAGAGGTAAATAAGGAACTTCGTAAACCGATTCGCCGTCTAATAATTTCCAAAGTGTCATGTCGCGAGAAATAAATGAAGTGAAGAAAATAAATTTCATTTAAAAATCACGGCAGACCATTATTTTCCCCGGCTTCCCCTAATTAATTTCTTGTCACCGTCTGGATCGGCTGTGGCAATGACAGCGTTGAAGATAGAGATGGAAATACACAAAATACATAAGTGGAACAGGGATAGCTATAGAAAGGTGAGTACGCGCTTCATTACCATCTTTTAGTAGTTAGCGGAAGATGCGAAGTTAGCTCCGGTCGAGTTCTGCCCGCCTGGTACTTTTTATTAATGATCGTCGGAAATAATAAATAGGTTAATTAAAATTTACTTACGAACTGGTGCTTAAAGTTGCGATTTTATGCATATTTTTATAAACCGATTAAAAGAAAGAAAAAATTAAATATCATATCTACTGAAATTATTTTGGATCAAATCACTGAAAACCACTTTGATCAACAATACAATAACGTGTCACGTACAGACTCATGTACAAATCAAAGTTAAATTCGGTCCAAGTGCGAGGAATGTTTTAAAACCCTTTTAAATTTTACCTCATTACAACCATGACAGCAACTAATAAACTCTAAAATTACTAAATTTTTATCATATTATACTTTCGATTATTTTTACAATAATTATTTTGACAACTTAAGACAAGATAAGTGCTCAATTCCAATGTGAGCCTTTATTTGCCGAGACGATTTTTGCGCTGACACGATATCTTGTTGTATTCTTGATTGAAAGAAAACCATAATAAAATATAAATACTATTTACTAATACACAAACGTAGAGTATATTATAGGTACTAATATGATAAAGCGAACGTCTGATTGTTTTCTTCATTATTAAAACCCCCCAATATTCGAACTCAGGTGGATTTATCAAAAATATCACTAATTCTGTAGCCAGGATCATTGACTACCTAATATAACATTACGTAGATCAATCTGCCAAAAACAGCTAGTATAATGATGTGATAAATATTATAATTATTTAATTAATTACAGCATAATTCAACACAAGGCTTCGAGAAATATAATCGTGCGCTGTTTAAATATATGTTTAATCGAATATATACGTAGAAAATACTGAAAAACAAATTTGAAGGAATATATAACCACGACATACGATTTTTGTCCCTTTACGTCCGTTTTCAATAATGTATCAAAGATTATGGATAGATTGTAATTTCAGATTATATGGCATTAAATTGACAAAAGTCATCACAAAAGCTATCTGTCGACAGCATATTGAAATCAAAGTTAGTACAAATAGATAGATTTGCCTGACTTTAGTAAGCAAAACAAGGGATAGATAGAATATTGAGAACGGCCGTAAGCAAAACAAGGGATAGATAGAATATTGAAAACGCCCGTTAGAAAACATAGCTTAATTCGAAAATTCAAGATTTAAAATAGCCTCTTAAACGAAGCAATCTAAGAAAGGTCTAAAAGAATAAATCTTCTGTCCTCAAATTAAACGTTATTCTTTCAATCTACATTCCGTCCGTTTTATTGGAATTGTTGCGTATCGTACGTGCCAATAAATACCCAGTTAACGCACACAAGCGCGTTACATGCAAATCGGAAGAACACGGCGCTAACGTGGATTCCCTTTATTGTTGCTTCGGGGAATGACTCGTCTTGATAGTTAATATAATATAAAATGAATAAATAAATATTCCTGGACATTTTATACAAACTTGTACTATAGATATATTTAAACATACTTTCTTTTATTAATTACTGTTCACGGTATTACTCCCTTTCTTATATCGTAAAAATCGGATTAAGGCCGACGGTTTCGGACCGTTTCGGAGGTCCTTCTTCAGGGCGAGTGTGATGGTTACGCGGTTACACCCAGCTTCGCACACCGTGCGATATAAAAAAGTGAGTAAAACCGTGAACAATATAATTAATAAAACAATGTCTCACTTATCGTTGAATCAATACTTTCTTTTAGTAAATACATACATACGATAGATATAGTTAATTTAGTACAGACAATAGAAAATTACAATGTTCCTGACATCATAATTTTCTACACGTGGCGATTGAACCCACACCTTCCGGTACAATAGACCATTTCTGTATTCAATGCGCCAATCGGGTCGTCAATTTATTAATAAGGAGCAACAATTAAAAAGTTACCAGATTAAAGGTCTTGAGAAAAATCTTCCGGATTTTCGGGTTTTTAGATTTCTTTTTATGTTACAGCAGGCTAGTGGAGCATGCGGTTCACCTTATTTTAAATGACTGACGGCTGGATGGAGGGGATGAAGAAAGGATTAATGGGAAATTGGGAGAAGAGTGGAACAGGACGGGAGAGGAATGCGAAGACAGGCCTCCGGGTCCCCTCACTGTACGAAACACAGTGCTATACTGCTTCACGCCGATCTTCTAGAGCGGTGCAATGCAAGGCCCCCACTATTTTGTTGCTGAAGATATTAAGCAACAGAATTACCCTTTATCACTTCTTACGACACCCACGGCTAGAAATGGGCGACACATGTATTGCACCCACCTTGTATACGATAAAAAAATAAAATAAACAAGTATCAAAACGATTGCTCCCGTACACCAGCACCAGAATTGTCCCTTTATCACGACATGGGAACAAGTAAGAATACAATATAAAAAGCGTAAAGCGGGTATTGATTTGCAGGAATTTTTATTAGCCACCTCGGCTCGCTTATTGCTTCCGTAACCTTTGACTAGCTCTTTCGTGTGACTTTGCCTTTTTTGATGTCGATTTGTTTTGAATGTCGTTTTCATTATGGTTTGAATTTTTTACTTTTTTATGTGAAGTTGAAGAATTATTTCGATTGTCTGTAACGTGACGTAATTATTAAATGCAATTATAACTATGCCTATACAAAATTTGAGCGTACTTTATCTATACTAATAAGAATGTTGACTAAATTTATTTTTTTTAACCGCGCTAATATCAGGAACTATGGGACCGATCGGAAAAAATAAGTTTGTGTTGGATATATCATTAATAGAGAAAGACTATGGGCTAATAAAGTTTAATATACAATAATAACCCATCATAGAACCAAAACATAAGACGTTTACAAAACAAAAATTTCAATTAATTATTATTTATTTATAGAAAAGCGTTTGTTTAATATTAAAATAGTGGTAATAATAAGCGTTAATTTAACATTATGAATTAATTAATTAAAATACTAGTTGTACGCGATTTCATCTGCGTATATTTCCCGTCACCGTAGATATCCAGGATCAAAACTATCCTTTGTCCGATGTGTTATTGTCTTACGGCCGTTTTCAATAATGTATCAAAGATTATGGATGGATTGTAATGTCAGATTAAATTACATTTGATTGTCAAAAGTCATAGCAAAGGCTGTCCATCGACAGCGTATTAAAATCAAAGTAAGTGCAAATAGATAGATTTTCCTGACTTTAGTAAGCAAAACAAGGGATAGATAGAATATTGAAAACGGCCGTTATACTACCTTGTACAAAATTTCATCCAAATCGGTTCAGTGGTTTAAGCATGAAGAATGGACAGAATTAATATTACGTAGGGAACTGAATCACACCACCTTAGAACCAAAACCTAAGACAAGAACAAACAAAGTTTTCAATTAATAAAGACAAAAGATCAACGCAATTCCAAATTCAAATTGGCTTAATTTCAAATTCAAAATTAAAAGTACACGAACCGAAATGAGCATTGTAAGGGCGTGTTTACACTAAATAAGGAGCAAAAGGTACGATTCGTAAGATGTAAATCAAACTGAATGTTTTATTAAACACTCTTGCTGGATATTCAAATTAAGTGGCGGTAGCGAAGGTACGCTGGTGTGGAAGTGGCTTTATAAACGAAAATTACATGTCTTTCGATAATTCAGGTTTTTATTTGTTTAGACTAATAATCTTTACTAATGTTATAAAGAGGAAAGATTTGTTTGTTTATATTGAATAGGCTCCGAAACTAAAGGACCGATATAAATGACATTTTGTACAGAGATTCTTTGAAACCTGACTGGTAACCAGATTTATATGCGAAGCTCAGCGATTAATATTATAAAAGCGCCTGGAAAGAAGCCAATTCGGAACAAAAAGGTTTGGCATTGACTTTGACTTTGGATATTTCCATAGTGAATAGAGGACACCGAAAAGGACCAAAATTTTCAAAAACCTTTCTCTGTAAAAAGACAATACAATTCATGAAATATAACCACACAAGAAATAATAATAAGATTATATATTACTAGCTGTACCCCGCGGTTTCACCCGCGTAACTTCTGATTAAATGACAATTCCGGGATTAAAAGTAGCCTATATGTTATTCTGAACCCTTATCTATATGTGTACCAAGTTTCATCATAATCGGTTCAGTAGTTTTTGCGTGAAAGAGTAACAAACATCCATACATCCATACTTACAAACTTATGCCTTTATAATAGTAGTAGGATATACTATTGATAATCCTTTTCAAATAAATACATAATAATTCCCTTTCCATACTTACCAACCCGCAAAGATTTCCACCTCGCTCGCAATATTTACCCGTTACTTTTGTAAATATCTCGAAACATGGCGTGTACATCTCCGACGAAATTAAGCTCGTTTAATTACTCCGTGTGTACCCAGGGACGTGTGCTGACTTTGTTAAGAATTACCAATTATTACCATTTTGTAATTAATAATGGAATTATAATTTTTAATATTGGATGCTCTATGCCATCTTTAATCCTTTATAAGAAACCCTGATCCTCTGTGTAAGGCTCGATGCGTCTATGGGAAACTAAAATCCTGAATTACCAATTATTACCATAATGAAATTTATAATTTTTACTGTTGGATGCTCTATGCGAAGCTATATGCTATCCTTCATCCTCTTTAAGAAACTTGAATCCTCTATGAAAAGCTCGATGCGTCTACAGGAAGAGCGAATCCTCTACGTAAAGCATAATGCGTCTTCGGTAAGCTTGAATCCTCTACGCGGATTGCGTCTACGAAAAGCTCGGCTACTCTACATTCAGATCCTCTACGCAAAGATCGATGCATTTACGCAGATTTCAAACACTACGCAAAGTTCGGTCTACGAGAAGCTTGGTCTTCTACGAAAATCTCATTGTGTCTACGTTAAGGTTCGGTCCTCTACGAAAAGACCGGCGGGCTATTTTTAAATCTGAAAAATTACATAAACTTCTTAATTTTTTAAATATTACAAGCAGCAGTGAGTAGCTGATCACTGCTCAGCAAAATGTTGGGTGATCACATCAGATAAAAATTTCTTTGCCCATTCTTTTATAACAGTCTGAAAACTTCAAAGAACATAACTATAACATAACAAAACCTCTGGTATTGTGTTTGCTTATAAGCGGAGTTGACCCCTTACCATCAGGTGAAATTTCCCTTATAATTGTTTTTCTATTTTTATTTTTTTTAATGAAAAATGAATAACAGACTTTCTTGTCTTATAAATTTAAAATTCTCCTCAAAATTTGAAAAAAATATTGATGAATTTTAAATTTGTTTTATAAAAATACAAATAAGAAAATTATTCACAAGAATATAATTATATGATTGAAATAATTTATTTCAATTCCATAAGAAACAAGCAAAATAATAACCATGTAAGCTGTAAAGGGTTTAAACAGATTTAGGTTTGAAAAGCGATTAAGTGGCATTAGTGACAAAAACTATTTAGACCCTAGGCCAGGATTATCCCAATTATAGTGACACATGTCACCTGCCAGATGGCCATAGTTTTAATAATAGTTATATTTTTTGCGATTATGATATGACAGTTTTAAGAGACTTACAAAAAGGTCTTTAAAATAGCTAGAAAAACAATGTTAATATAATGCAATGCTTTACAAAAGCACCACTTACAAGAACTACAAATATTCTGACAAATAACAATTTTTAAAGAAAAAAAACAGTCACAGACAATTTAATAATTAATTACATCAATTGAGAAATTCCCCTTTTTGAAACCAAAGGAGTTTACCACAAAGTAAAGTTGTTGGTATAAACTAAGTAATTATCTACATCTAACTACTAAGTACTAATGTTATGAAAAAAAAAGAAAACTTTGTTTGTTTGTTTATTTGTTTCTTTGTTTGTATGTTATGAATAGGCTCAAAAAATACTGGACCGATTTTAAAAATTCTTTCATTCGAAAGCTACATCATCCACGAATAACATGGGTCTATTATAGATGTTAAAACATTATGCTACATTTAACATTTTGTGGAAACGTACAATATTGTGACATAGAGATAATATTTTATTTAAGCACTTATTATTATATTTTCTAACCAGAATCGTCTGCTCTACAAAACGACCTAATATAATACATAAAATCAAATTAATACAACACAAAGAACCCAAAACTGTATAAACCCATAAAAGTCAATACTATCGCTATAAGAGAAACCTAAACATTTAAAGATACGCCCATGGGCATTCCTAGTCCAAGAGCTTGCATTCAAATGTCCGAATAGTGATCTAATAAGAGCCGACAGAAAAACTCCGAGGTGCGCATTCACCTCAGCAAAATGCAATTAGATGTGTCTCTGGAGATAGACGGGACTGGAATTGTAGTCTTAGAGTTGACTACGATTTATATTATGTTATTTTTTTAACTACCATATAAGAGAGGTATTTGTAAAATATGTCCGTCGGTCAAATTGTCGCTGTATAAATCAGTCTTATATCCATCCAAGCACATTTTGCCATGAGGGCGTACAGATTCTAAAATTGTAGATCCAATTTAATTTTCGAAGAAATTAATAAATTGATGAGCATTTTAATAATTCAAGTTCGTCCGACGCAATCTTCTTAAATATATTTATACTTCCTCATTTTACTTTTATTTGCGCCCGTTCAAATACTTCTAAAGTAACGTCTTCACATGGGTGACAGCTAGACATTTCTTCTGTAACACTATATTCTTTATAACTACATTGTAAAAAACATAACTAGCTCTTAGACTACACAGACGACATCCCGATTTACATATAAATTGTAGCTAACTCCTGCGTGCTACTTTTAACTGCTGTAACCGCACCCGCGCGACCCGACCACTTTTATATATGCACAATTTATAAATGGCGACTTTTAAAAGTGTACACTTATAATTGAGTCTTTTAGCATTCAAAAAAATAAAAGAAAATGACAATTCAAAAGAGTGTTGTACATTTTTTATAAAGTAGGAAAATTTTTAATAATAAATTTACGATTATTATTGCTAAAGTTTTGTTATTTTGTTAATATTCTTATACTGAATTTTGTGTGTATACTATAGTTACCTATAAGTGTTTATACAATAATTAATTATTTTATTAGCATCAAGTTGTTTTTTTTAATGAAAGTATAATTAATAACATTTAAGTTTTTATGTATAAAATAATCTAATATAAAAACTCAAAAAAATATCCCTAACAGAAAGCATTTTAATAAATGTGTCACAGTAAATAAAAGGAAACAGTCACAAAAGGATGACAAATGAAATTATGACCTTTTAACGAAATACACGTATCCATTCCACGCAATGTCCGAAGATATATCTCGATGTGATTCAATTTGCTGAATTAGATTTTCCACCGAGTTACCTGCGGAGTGGACATTGTCATATACTTGGCCAACGATGGCCAATGATTGGACCAACGTTTGTCAATATTACTTGATACAATATTTATTTATTTAATATCATTATGCCATGTGAGATGTTTTCATTAGTGTTTCAAAATTGTGTGACTACCTTCATTATGGTATCAAGAAAACTAACTCGGATAATTGTAGAATTAACTCAAAATGTTCCCTTGTCTTCTGGTATGCTTGACCATGGGTGTAAAGGGTTTTACATTTGAAATAAGTGGGTCTCAGGTATGAGAAAGTCTTAAACCATCTTCTTCATCTTCACTCGTCGAAGAACGCGACTTTGCTCACTGCAAAGCGTTTAAATCAATACACTTTGAAAAAAAAAACAACATAAAACATTTTATTCTGGTTGTGTATTTATTTATGTTGAATAAAAAAAATCTATTCTAATCAATTCTAATAATCATCAATAATAATCTTTCAGAAGTTTTTGAGTGAAAGAGTAACAAACATACATACATACTCACAAACTTTCACATTTATAATATTAGTCGGATTAAGACCAATAGTTGTCCAACGTTTTGTCCAACATTTGTCCAACGTTGGCCAACGTTTGTCCAACCTTAAATTAGATAACAATAAGTGGGGTCTCGGGGACACGAGGGAAGATATGATATTATCAATTTTCTTCTTTCTAAACACTTGTGATGTTATTTTTATAGGAAGGAAAAGTAATGACATTTTAACTAAGGGTTCACTTTCATAGTTCCTTTGTATTTTGCTTTTTTATGTTGTCTATTATTACAGGTTGTATTTTGTTCTCAAAAACTATATAATACATATATTTTACATACTACTACTTTTACTATGTTCCATTTCATATATTTTACAAAATATTATAATTAAACATATAGTTTTTGTTGTAACTACTTTTTGGATATAATCGAATTGCCTCTTCTTGAAACTTAAATTATTTCGGATTAATTATGTTTAAATTCATTTATTTGGTCGTCTACAGGTACTTATATTATAAATCGAAAAAAAATGTTTTAACCTTGAATCTTGGAAACTACCCAATTGATTTGAAAGAAAGAAACAAGGAAGTCAGAAAATATGTATTAAAAAATAAAGGATATAGCATAGTTTTTATCCCGAAAATCCCACGAAAAAAGGACTTTATTCAGAATTTTATTAAACGTTAAAACCAGCTGTACTAACATCATATTTTGATTGTCATTAGAAATGAAGTTAAGAATTAAATTCCGTATATAATAGCCTCGAAGACGCTTCACAACCTGAAAGGACGAGCAATAAATAAATAAAGACATTTATACGATACGATTTGTTGTCGTTATCGTATCGTTGCGTTTTATTTTATTTACAGAAACTACATGTTCCCAAATTGTTTTTTTGGTGTATACTTGAAATAATATCACTATTTTACCTTACATATTTTTTTCCGTAAGAATTGCATTGATTTAGGTGTATATTTTGACACATTATAACCTGCATACACAAAGAAGTGTCATAAACGAAGTGAGAATTAATCTAACAAATTGAAGAGTCTAGAATTTAAAAATTTATTTGGAGCTAAAACCTTTTGCACATATTCATATTACGTCTAACTGTGTCCCGCATTTTTACGTCCCGTCGTCCCGTGTACGTCTGTTTTTTTCATGTTCCCGTGGAATTTGATCAAAATCCTTTCTTAACGGATGCTTACGTCATCATATTTCTGCCTGATCCGTCCAGCGGTTTGAGCTGAGCATTGATAGATCATTATGTCAGTGAGTCAGTCTGACACCTTTGAGTTTTACATAACTGGCTCACTCCAAATGTTATTTAATATTAAAACAAATATCGTATCGTACATTATAAGTGTTCTCACAGACCAGTAGCGCATTTCTAAATCAAAACACGGCCCGTTACCCCCGAGAGTGACTTGCGGAAAATTGGAAAACGAAACAAGGTGAAAAATATTATTAAGTGGAGCGCTCACCACTGCGCCCGGGAGACGCTGCACTGTTTTATTTCTAAATAACTTTGGATCACCTTTTCTTACAAATAACTTTGGAGGGTTTCCTTGATAAGACTTTTGTTCAAGATTTTGTTTGTGATTTTCATCCGCATATTTTCATTTATTTTGTTAATTGATATGAAATTAGACTACCATTTTTGCGTGATTGAGTAACACTTATACAAATATTTCAATCCATTAAAGATTAAGGGAATGTATTGGTACTCTTTCAGTTGTATGAAAAATACGTTTGTAAAGTTATTGCGGTATAAAAAAATAAAAAAAATTCTGTTTCTCCGGATATCACACAATATTTTTTCCCTTGTTTCTTTTTTAACATTAGATAAGTTTTTCTTTAATTCATCCAAAAGGACATTTATAGATACAAAAAAGCTATACAGGGTGTCCCGCAATGAGTGAAACATCTCTTTGGGGATGATAGCTGAGGTAATAATCTATCAAAAAAACCCAGTATCATATATCACACGATTTTGTAGTCTTTTTAAAAAATGTTCACCTTATCCAATTTATATTACTGTGATAATTTTGACGTATTATTTCTTCACGAGTTGCTTTGTAAGATACATACTTAGTTTAAAAATAAAAATCAGTCAACGGAAGAAAAAATACTTATTTTAAATTTAGTGTGTAAAACTTTGAAGCCAGATTTGATAGTCTATGGTTTAAAAAAAAGTACACGGAATTGTTCAGCTAACTTAAAAACACACCCTGTATTTCCGAGAAGCTAGTAACTAAAGGTATAAGAAATAGGTTAGCTTGGGGTCACCTTAAAAGCCGTCGTTACGGACCTACCCGTCGATTTGTCGGCGCAATTGACTGTCAATGAATTGATGTACCTTGGGGTGAATTTTTACGTAGCTGGCTACGTCAGTATTTAGTTAATATTTTCGTTTGATGCGATTGAACACCCTGTATTATGATTATCGGTATAGGTAATATTTAAACTTAGAAGTAATAAAATTCTATTTATTACTTCAGTGTAAAAGTAACTTTAATTATATATTAATTTATTGAAAAGTTATTTAATTAAATGTAATCTTTTTAATCTATTTTATTATTTTTTTATGGCAGAGCAGACAAAGAAGCAAGTGGGTCACCTGATGTTAAATGATCACCACCGTCCATGAACACCTGGAACATACAAGTCACAAGTGCTTTGCCGGCTGATTATTACCAATAAATTTATAAATAAACATAAATAAATAAAGAATGCTATAAAATGTACGAAAACTGACTTATATACAGGTATACAGCAAATTTTAAGACAATTTTCTAAGCTAAAACCATTAACATCAAGATATTTTTTTACTCCAATTTCTCAATTTTAAATTGTACGTATTTTTTACTATATTTTTTTTTTGCAAGACCACAAAAACCATAGAAAATTTTAGTACCTTAGCAGAAACACATTTCCTATACATATGCATTCACTGTAGACCCTGTAAGTAATGTGGAAGAAAAACTATCTCTGAAGGAAATGGCCAAAGGTAACAAGCTGAAAGTGCTGGGCCACTGGGAGACGAGAGAAACTTGTGGATAAGACTGCATTTAATTATAATTTTTTTTCACTAGACATAAAAACATTTTACCGACTTCTTTAGTTACTTTTATTAAGTAAATAACCACTTACATGAAAATACAATCACGATTAACAATAAGTTATACATGGAGACCTGACACAAAAAGAATTACAGTCTTTAAGTAGATTCAATGAAAATAAAGATGCAATTATTATATCTAGTGGCTTCTTCACTTAATAATAATAATTGCGAGCGAGTTTCCGCAACCTAACGTCGTCTATTTTGCGTGAAAAAGATGGCCGACAATTGAACCAACCAGCTCCTCTATGAAGCCCACTGATCTTCCAAGGTTGGTGAAGGCCTGTGATCTCAGCTCACCCAGGTATTTTGCTCTGTAGGCAGCCACACGGGCACTCAATAACGTAAGCGGCCGTTTATTTAGCCTCCAATGTAATCAACGCTTAATATATTGTTAGTAACATTTGTTTACAGTAACTGAAATGTCAATGTCATGATACTATAAAACAGTGGTGCCATCTATATAATTGATTATTGAGTATTATTTTGTATTTAGTCTTGAATGTTTAAGTATTAAAGTCAACTTTGTATAATATCTAATATTGTTATTAATTATTATTGGAAATAGACATTAAGTAAACCTAACGAAATATATAGATTGTTCATGATATTGTAATTTACCCTCTCTTGAATGGTGTGTCATTGACTATTATAAAATGGGTTGTAAGTGTTGTATTCCTCTCAGACTGTTACGAAACATTGGATAATAAACATGTACGTGCAAGTGATGTGTATCATTGGAAACAATTCCTAACAATATATTTTGCAAGCCGGGAGTAGTACATTAGACTCACATAGAAGTATGAAATAATGGATTACTTTTTTAAATGTCGAAAATTCAATGTTTACTAATAAATAATTGAAATAGTGTAAAAAAAGTCTTGAATTCAATATTTCAAAAATGCATTTCCATCAAGAAATATAAATAAGTATATAAATATTCCTGGACATTTAACACAACGCCATCTAGTCCCAAACTAAGCAAAGCTTGTGCTATGGATACTAGATGACTGATAGATAAATTAACACCCAGACATTAGAAAATTACAATGTTCATCACATTATAATTTTCTGCTCGTGGGGATCGAACCCACACCCTCCGGCGCAATAGACCATTGCCCAATCGGGTCGTCAAAGAAGAAGTCACAATACATTATATCAAGTCTAAATATTTTCAATATTTCTGAGAATCTCTTATATTAAAAGTAAGATCTATACCATCTTTCGTCCTGTCCGCCATAATTGGTCCACCCCGGGCTCGGTATAAACCGGGCGAGGCGCAGATCGACCGTGAAACACCACTCACTGCATTTCCGATACCGGGCGAAGGTATGTTTAACCGACTTCAAAAAAGTTAATGTTTAGTTTATTAAGAATTTTTAGCAGTTTAGTAAAAACATTATTGAAACAAACACACAACAAGGGGATAGTGTTAATATGGGATTTCATCAATTTCTTGTTAAATTATTTCACTTCTTAAAAGCACACTTGTGGCGTCAAGATGACGTCACAATTTCTAAATCTCGAAGTTGATGTTGTCGCTGGTTAACGTATATATCACTTCTAAACTAACGGTTATACGATCATACGTTTGTAAGACATATAGAATTTTCTTTTTCACACTATTTCCACATGTATTTATAAACTTTATTCAATTTACAACCGGTTTCGAAATAATCATACTAGTACTAATATAGGATTGTACCAATGTAAGAAAGAAGAAAGAAAGAAAATATTTTATTTGACACACACACAGTTACCACAAAACAAATATAAAGGATATAAAGAGGTGCTGTACGGGAGTGTGCATGACAAATAGGGCAACCGCTCAGCGAATCCTGCGCCACATAATGATCACAGGGCTGATTTTCAGTGGCCCCTGTAGTGTAGTATGGCTTTTGGAGCACCAGATACTATTTAAAAGGATGATGGAATTCAACAACAGGACGGCAAACGGTAGCTCTCATTCACAAGGTTAAAAACTGTATATTATAGGACACAAGGAAGAACTCTCACCAGTATTTACTTAGCCCTCTAATTAAATTAACCAAAGATAACATGATGAATCAAGCGGGGACTCCATCACTGCCAGCCTGATAGATCGCTTTGATTTTATATTATTAGTTCATCAATCACAGGTCACAATTAACGTTTTTTGTTTAGGCTCAGAGGAAATAAAGAATACTTGACGAAAACAATTCTAACTTTTCTTTAGCCGACTTACAAAAAAAGGAGGAGGTTTTCAATTCGGCCGTATTTTTTGTATTACCACATATCTCCGGCATGTATGGACCGATTTGGAAAATTAATTTTGCATTCATAAGATATAGAGTGTCAGTGTGGTCCCATAGAAATTTGGTTCAAGTCTGATCATCTATGTGGAACATATTCCAGGGAACTCCAACTCCAAAAATAAATTATTATTAAGTAAGTTAAAAATATGTTATAAAAAAGAAAGGTATTAAAAGAGAGCATGCGATATCTTCTCATTCCTGTAACAAAATGTGGAGATATTCGAAAAAAAAATAATAAAAAAATACAAAATATAGATCGGAACATGAAACTTCCTTTTTGTAAAGAGATAAATAGTATGTGCTATGTTCTTGTTCCTGTAACAAAAAGATATACAAAAAAGTTTAATAAAATAATACAAAATATAGAGCATCTACTTTTTGGACATTGGAATCAAATCGATTTGGAATCTAAAATAATAACTTTTTGCAAGAAAATAGAACCGGCTTCCTCACTCTAAAAAGTAGAAAATAACTTTTATTTTATTTTTGTTTTAATCTGTGCAAAATCTTGTTAAAAGGAAATAGATAAAGGCACCGACTTTGTATAGATTTAAACAAAATTAAATAAAAGTTATTTTCTACTTTTTAGAGTGAGGAAGTAGGTTCTATTTTTTTTAATACATAAAAAAAATAAAATAAAATACGGTCGAACTGATAACCTCTTCCTTTTTTTTTAAAGTCGGTTAAAAACAATATTATTGAACTTTATTCGACAAAAAATGCATTAGAATTATAACAAATTATCAATGTTTTCTATTGCGTTTATATTAATAATTATAACAATAAATAAATGGAAACTCCACCACCTCAGTAACCCGAGCTGTGTCACCGGATACCACCTTTTATCTGCGCAAACAGGTGCCAAATGGTATTTATCTTGCGAATATCTGATTGTTTGTTACCTGATATTTTAATGTTATTGTTCTTGCATTGGTTTTCTTACATTTAAGTGAAGAAAATCTATGTTGAGTGTTTTTCAGGACTGAATATAGCGTTACTTAATGTACTGTTGTAAAATAATAATGTTCAATAGTATTTTTTTAAGTTATAGCAGGCTATAGAATACGACTGTCAGTAACAACAGTGTCACAGGAATATTTAAATTGAATATTCAGGGACTATAATTTTTTGTAAATACATACATACTATTGACAGATAAACACCCAGAGAGTACAATGTTTATAAGATGATAATTTTCTACTCGTGGGGATCGAACCCACACCCTCAATATACCATTGCCACATCTACTGCGCCAAACAGGTCGCCAACACTTCAATTTTAATTACTGAAGATTGTGTTTGGTGATCTTGATGGTGGTCCTAAGTAATTTTAATTACTACGGTTAGAAACAGATCTTTTATGTGAATAAATATTTAATGTACAAAAAAAAGTATGTGTAAGTATGTCTATCAATTGTCTAGTGGATACTACTATGGATATAGTACAAGCTTTGCATAGTTTGGGACTAAATGGCGTTGTATTAAATGTCCAGGAATATTTATTAATTTTTGGTTTTACAACTAAATCAAGATTCAGTTCCATAAAGTAACAATACAAAATACATTCCTGGGATGTATTTAAAAAAGAACTGGTTTCACGCTGCACTTTCCCCGATTGAAAAAGCGATTTGATTCCATCAAATCGAAGCAATATTAGTTAGATGGATGATGAACGAAGTGATCTGAAATGAATCTTTTAATATTGGCGAGCGAGTCGAGCTCAAATATTGGTAACACGTAACAAAAGGTCGAGCTTTATTGAAATCCACTGTTCGTGGCTCGATCATACCTAATAACGAACGGTCGTTATTATAGATACGGCTTTTATATGGTTTTTGAGATTTATATTAAGTTTCATGTATATTTATAACAAGCTGTACCCATGTATATTTCCTGTTTCCGTGGGATTTCCAGGTTTAGAAGTATCCTTATCCTTTCCTGAGTTTTTAATTATTTTTGTACAATATTCATCCGAATCGATTAAGAGGATTATGCATTAAGAAAAGATATAGACACAGACTTACTTTCACATTTTCACATTATATTAGCACGGAACGCCAAGAAGTCACGTGACGTCATACGAGCAAGCGCCTCGCCACTTGAAATCTAATGGACACCACATCAAGGATAAAACTACTTTAACAGTCTAACATTAAAATTTCCCTATTCATGTCATTAAATTAATGTAATGCGTAAATGTATTTATGCATCTTAGGAAAATGTTTTTTTTTATTAAGATATAATAATTTCTAAAATTATTTTTGTTTGTCACGATGAAAGAGAATGAGCCCCACAACACAGGGGATCCTAGTGTGGGGTTCAAAGCTGTATTTTTATGTATGTTATATAAAATCTTTTTGAAACAAATAAACATTTTATTTATTTATTTATTTAATTGGTAACATGGAAGAAATCGCTAAAAAGCGATAAAGGCGCCCCTTATATATGTGATTACTATTGTTATGAGTTTTTTGTGATCACAATAAATTCATTCATTCATTTCAATTCCACGCTGTATATAAAGCATTCTCCATACTTACCAACCGGGTGAATGTTAGAAAAAATGCGATGGGAACATCAGGATATGAACAAAGGTGCAGCCGGTGCGATTGCTCGTGAATCCCGAGCCTTTATTTCATTTTCATTACTTAATATTATTGAAAACGAACAAAATATTGTATAGGAACTGGTCCCTAAATTTTTCTGTTGGATTTAGATATGCTCTATAAATCTATACTAATATTATAAAGCTGAAGAGTTTGTTTGTTTGTTTGTTTGAACGCGCTAATCTCAGAAACTACTGGTCCGATTTGAAAAATTATTTTAGTGTTAGATAGCCCATTTATCGAGGAAGGCTATAGGCTATATATCATCCCGATATTCCCACGGGAGCGAAGCCCTGGGGCATAGCAGTGTCGCTTTACAATAATTTTTCATTAGCATTTTCCCGTGTGGCGACAGGTTAGCATATATGTGTCGCCACCGCATTACTACCCGTGAGTGTCATAGGAGGCAACAGAGGATAATTCTGCTGCATCACATCTTTAGCAATAAAAGTGTGGGCACACAGACGAGCATTGCATAATTGGGCCAAGGTTTTGGAATTCGAATAACTTTCATGTGTGGAGAAATATTATAAAAGAAAATAAAATTAAACGTACCACGTTTCATTTTATTTTCTTGCCTTATAAATTCATTTCTGAAACCTACTTTACCCATCTTAGAAACGAAGCATTGAAATATGACAAAAGATATTTTCTTTTCTTTTCAACATCATTTTTTTTTTCAATTTCAAATTCATATTGCCCGTGTGGCGACGGGTTAGAATACATGTGTCGCCACCCCGTTTCTACCCGTGGATATCGTAAGAGGCGACTGAGGGTAATTCTGCTGCCCAACATCTGCAGCAATAAAAGAGTGGTAGACGAGCATTGCACGCTTGGGCCAAGCTCGCACCGGTGCAATTACCACCTCCCCAGCAGAAAACCGGCGTGAAGCAGTATTGCACTGTGTTTCGTACGGTGAGCTGGTGCCCGGAGGCCTGTATTCCCATCCCATTCTTCTCCCGTCCTGTTCCACTCCTCTCCCAACTACCTATCATTAATCCTCTCCCCTCCCTTTCCTTCAAGCCGGCAAGGCATCTGTGACACTATGTTGCAGATGTTTATGGGCTGCGGTCAGTCACTTAACATCAGGTGAACCGCATGCCCCGCTTGCCCGCTATAACATAAAAAAAAAAAATATATAAATCGTAACTTATATCAAATAACTTCAGTCCACGAGCACTCATCAGTAAACGTTTAAACAGCATCAGTAACAACCGAATTACGGGAACCGAACTCGCGACCCCCATTACTCATCCCGATGTATTAATGACACACAGCTTGCCTGACTTACCTTTTTCTTGTTGTGTGGGATGAGGTATAAGCGGAAGCGGTTTATACTTACATAAAGCATGAAAGACGGCGTTTATGAATTCCCGTAACACCAGTTTCTCATTTATATTATTATTACCAATTTCACGAAAAGGAAGGGATTGATATTGCCTTCCCGACCGATAATGGTCATGGTGGCCAATGTCAACAGAGATCAGCCAGGTATGCAGGAGATATTGTAGTGAACAAGTTTATGTGCAAATTTGGTGCACTCTCTATTCCTTCACTCTCATAATCCGATGGGACCGCAGACCGACACGTGTAATAGAAAACATGGAATGAAATACAAAATGTAAATGTATATGAGTGTATGAGGTACTCGTAAACTACGAAATACTAGTTTTCAAAATATTATCTAAATCAAAGTTATATTTCAAATATTACAACAAAAAATAAAACAAGTTCCGTTTCCAAAAATAATATTGTTATAGTTTACCGTAAGAACGATTTATCCATTAGTCAGAATGCAATAATCTCCTTTGACTTACACCACAACTCAATTACCAAAAAAAACACAACCAAAAACAAACCATACCTCTTTACCATACAGTTCAATTTCCACCATCACCGTCCATACCTCAGTAAGCAGGTTGAGCCTACGTTACAATTTTTCTTTGTCACAAAAAGACGGATTTGGGCAGAATTAATTTAGTGAGGAAATTTTATTAAGTGGTTTTTAAGGTATGTACGTGAGGGCTCGATTAGGTGGATAAATGTTCGCGAAGGGAAGGAATGTGTCTTCATTATTTGGGGAAACGTTTTCGCACGTTCTTTTACTGTTATTGGTTTAAATCCATCAACGTTTGACAATTTAATACGGCCATAATAATGTATCAATGACTATGGATAGATTGTCATCTCAAATTATACGAATATTGATAGACAAAAGTCATAGCATATGTATTAGGATATTGAAATCAAAGTAAGTGCAAAAAGATAGATTTGTCTGACTTTAGTAAGCAAAAAAGGGACAGATAGAATATTGAAAACGGCCGTACGTTGTTAACCATGTTCTGATGAATATATTGTGTGCTTGTTGAAGAAACTAAATATGAAACTAAAAAAATATATATCATTAATAATCTTCCTTAACAATATTATAAACTAGCCGCGCTCCCCGATTTCACCCGCGGAACCTCTGATCCCGTGGCAACTCCGGGACTTAAAGTAACCTATAATAATATGTTATTCTGATCCCGTACCTTTATGTATAATCAAGTTTCATCATCCCGGGGCCCGGAGGCCTGTTTTCCCATCTCATTCGTCTCCCATCCTGTTCTATTCCTCTCCCAATTTCCCATTATCCATTCCTTATGTATAGATGTTAATGGGCTAAAGTCAGTCACGTAACAGCAGGTGAACCGCATGCTCTTCTTGCCCGCTCAAATATAATAAAAATATTTTTTGTTTGCTAAATTTATAATTTACAAAAAACATCTCGCAAAATAAATGCCAATCAGAATACTTTCGTGTTTCAAGTACTCTCATATTTAGAGCATCCCCAATTACCAAGTAACGTCCACAGCTAGCAATTAATAAAAACAAAAGCCACTAACTCGATCCTAACTCAGTTACACCAGGGATCTTAATTAAGCAGCGCTATTTACAATTTATAAAGTTGGTTAAGATTCCGTCCGCGGAGAGTAAATAAAATTAATTATATATTCCGCTCCTTACCTGGGCTAACGAGACATTTTTATTGTCTGTAAGAAAACTAGAATATTGTGCTTATTTCGTAGAAATTTCATGGTATTATTGACGACCCTGGTGCAGTGGATATAGCAATGGTCTATTGCGCCGGAGGGTGTGGGTTCGATCGTCACGAGTACAAAGTTATGAAATTGTAAATGGCCAGGAGTATTAATTTATTTATTTTAAAGAGGAAATTAATTGATTCTAACATAACGAGTCTTATTAGAAAGTTTTCAGAAAAATCACTAAATATAAATGTAGATATAAAATGTGCAATAAAGGATTTTTATTATTATTATTGTCTTCAGGAGTATTTATTAAGGGTCGAAAGTCATTTTATAAGACGTTATAGTTTTCGGGCAACTAAGCAAACAATTTCTTTCAAAGGCGTTTCGTTACAAACAATTTTGTGGTAACTAATAATTATTATAAACTAGCTTTCCGCCCGCGGCTTCGCTCGCGTGGACCCGGCAATTCCCGGCAATTATTTGAATTTTTCTCACCTTTTAAACCTTCCTTAGACCTCCACGAATAATTCAAGACCAAGATAAGATAAATCCGTTCAGCCGTTCTCGAGTTTTAGCGAGACTAACGAACAGCAATTCATTTTTATATATTATAGATGCGAAAGTATATTATGAGAATTTGAAGAACGAAGAAGTCGAAGGGAGGAGCTATGATTAATATATCTGTCCTTCAACATAAGACTGTCCATATATTAAGTATGTCTATAAGACCCGTCAGGTAACCCGGGATTACCATTGATGTATCACCCGGTGTACCGTCATCGACAGATGTCACCGACAATTACACGGCTCGAAGCATTCGAACAAAATTATAATGAACCAGTAAGTAGTAGAACATTAATAGGTATATTTTTCAAATTTGCCTGAAATCCTTGTCAATCTTAATCATCAATATTTTTTTATGTAAGAAACAAGCGAAATACAATGCAATTCATATGATGTAAAGTAAATAATTATATAAGTCTAGGAATAGGTGATGTGATATCACATGAATAGGGATGCATTAATGTCCCATTTCAGGTCTTTGTCAAATTGGATGCTGTTTTTTTTTCTTTTTGTTTATTACCACATATTTTTTAATTACTTTTTGTCTATTTTTGCGTTTATTTTCAAATTTTAAATGCCAAATAAAGATTATTATTAGATGTAATATAACTACCGTAGCGCAATGACACCTGTAACAAAATTGTTGTAGATGCTTTTCCAACAATAAAAAGAAAAAATAAGATATGGAGATTTATACATGAAAGGTACAAGGGAAAAGAAGAGACCTTAAAGGAAGGTGACTAGCATGGGGATACAAGCCTTTGACTCCCCAATTTACTGTCTTCAACACAGTATAATACTTCACGCCGATTTTCTGGGGAAATTGGACGAACAATGTTTGACTCCCAAAATCGATATTATTAGAATAATAATAATATGCTACTGTTGTTTTAGGCACTTTATGCGTAAAAGTCATGTATTATAATGTACTATACAATTGTCTTTTATTAAATATCTCGTAAGATCCCTCAGGTGAACCAGGATTACGCTAAGCGCGGGTATCTTAGTGATGTATCGCCCGGTGTACCGTCATCGACAGCTGTCGCCGATCGTTATATGGTTCATGTCTTTAGGATGAACCTTTTTCATCGTTTTTTTTTAATACAAATAAGGGACAAAATGCTCTATTAAATAGATAAATGAATCGTGTGAAGGTATGAGACATTAGACCTATTTTCTTCTCTTAAGAATTAATTTTTAATGGAAATTTATACGACATAATATGCTACACAAAATGGCATGAATAGGTATTTCAAAATAAAAGTTGTCGTAATATCTTTTGTAAAAATGAATCTAATACACATTTTATTTTAATTCAATTTAAAGATAGAAAACTCGATTTGAAAACCCTTTAATATAATTTGTAGGCTGTTTTCTATTTCTAAAGCCACACAATAAAATTCTTTTTTATTTTTTAATTCATTGAAATTCCACTCGAATTGATTGAAATTCTACATTCACATTTATAATTTTCTAAAAATATGTTTGCCCACCAGTATAAATTAAACTCTGCAAGAGACACAAAATGAATTATTTATTCCCAAAGTTCAGGAATTCCTATTTCCTAATAAACTTCGGGTTCATTTATACAAAGTTGGAATTGGCCATTTTACTAACTTCACCTGAATTTGAAACTTGGGAAATTTTAATGAAAAAATAATTTCAATTTGTCCTCCAAGTTTGAGGTTACGTGGAAGTTTGTAATTCATGTTCTTCTGCTATTTCTTGTTATCCTAGTATTTTAAATGGATATATTGCATGAAATACTATATTTTCGCTATAAATAATAATACCCTATTTAAGTTGCATCGAAACATTTTTATCTACTAATTTATGTTTTTGTAAAATATTTTTGAACGCGCCAGGCAATGTTAGAACCACGACTAAATCGTCTAGCTTTTTTTTCTATTATTTAAACATTAAACTACAACATTTTAAAACACTCTACATTACTACAACCTCAAATATATTTATGTATATTTTTTTTTTAAATTATCGGGTTTAATTTAGATTTTATTTTAATTAATAGCACTATCCATTGGTGAGATTCCTGCAAATATGAACAAAATAAATTTTGTAATTATGAATTAAATTATGAATATCCTACTAATATTATTAATGCGAAAGTTTGTGAGGAAGTAATAAAAAAAACTACTGAACCAATTATGAAACTTGGTATACACATAGGTGAGGGTTCAGAACAACATATAGGCTACTTTAGAATCAGAAGTTACGCGGGTGAAACCGCGGGGCACGGCTAGTGTATATCAGCAAAATGACAAAAGGCTTAAACGTCTAGGAAGTTCATAACTCGGTACAGGTGTTAATCGCACGATGTTGCGCTACTTGTGGCAAGTCGCCCGCGGCTGACAGA
>LQNK01003073.1:149937-216489 GCA_001586405.1 Phoebis sennae | reverse complement strand
AAATTGTCGAAAAGGGGGTTTTGTGAATACCTGAGTAATTCATGCTAACGAATGCAAGCCAATTAATTAAGAGCAGTCTGACGGTCTCAAATCTGCTGCCGCGGAGAAACTAAGGGATAAGGGTTGTTTCACACACACGACGGGAACGCGGCGGTTTTGAGTATGGTGACGGTTTTAAAACTTTTTATATCAGTGTTGCAATCGTGGGTTATTTTATTTAAGTCAAAGTCAAAACATTTATTTTCAAAATTGGCTTCTTTCGAGGCGCTTTTAGAACGCGTTTTTAATGTGAAAGGAGAAAAATATTGAGCTAAGGCAGATTCCCAAACTGTGCGTCGCAGGAAGTATAGAGGGGCTTCGCGAGGACTTCATTGCTTGCTTTCCCCTCATTGATGCGTCCCGATTGTATGTCCCCTTACGCCCAGTTCCTATAAAAATAAAACGAGTCGTTTTACTTACGGACAGTACAATATCCTACTAGGCGTAGGTCTAAAGCGTTTCTATAATGAAAGTGACGTTAACATAACTACCAAAACTTGGTTCTGATTGGTTGATTAGAACCGACCTTTATGAAAACGATTCGTTTGTGTTATACTATGACGTTCCGTCGTTAATAGGAACCGGGCATTAATCCTATTTGAACCTAGAACTTATCCCTCACTGACACTAGGGCACCTTAACATATAACTACACTCGTGAGTTCGTCGCGGATTGAAAAAGTTTGGGAACCCCTGAGCTAAGGAGTAAGAGTTCGAACCAAAATAGTTGAAATGGTACTATTTATCGGCGATTTTCCGTGGGAAATGGTAACTTCCCAGTTCCACTAAAAATTTCGTCATTACCTAGCTGTAGTAATGAAGCAGTTATTAAGTAGACTGTTTGATGATTTACGCCTAGTAAGTCTAAAGTGTATCTATAAAAAACGTGGCGTTAACATAACTGCCAAAACTTGATTCCGATTGGTTGTTTATAACGACTTGTTAACGAAATTTATTGCCGATATCTTCGCGATAGAGACGACTTTCCAAACCGGTGGTAATTAAAGCGACTATTCATAATTGCTTTGTAAAATTTTACATGAATAAAAATATTTTCTATTCTATTCATGGTAAATAAATAAATAAATAAATATTCTTTCTATTCTTATACTATGTCGCTCATTCGTTTATAGGAACCGGGCGTAAACGATGCAGTCTAACGTTCAGTATTGCGGTAAACTGCGTCGTTTTCGAAGTGGTGTGAAGCCACCTTAACTACTAATTAATAAAGCAGAATCTCATCCCATTGCAATGAGATCTTGCAAAGATTAAGGTGTTCCATTACGCGATTTTTATATTCTTTTACAAATAATGTAATTGCAAAGTTTCTGAGACGTACCTAACTTCAAATGTTTTAGTTTTAAGATTTCATTACCTTTAATTTTAACTTAATATTTTTTGAATCTTTATAACTAGTGACTCGCTCCGAGCTAGACCGTGCGTTATAAATGTATAAATCACGACCTTTCATTTGATAACTCCACAGATTTCACTAATTTAAAAAAATTCTTCATCTATACTTTTTGGGTAAAATTTATCAATATCGGATAAACTGTACTCTAGATATCCTCGAACAAACAGACAGATATCCCTTTGTAACCCCCTTATCAATTTCGTTGGCTTGTAAAAAAAAAAGGTAAGTAAGTAAATTTATGAAGGATTCGAAACAAAAAAAAAATATTAAAATTACTTTATTTCCTTTCCTGTCTATAAAAGGTAAAAGAAATACCTCAACTTTTATTATCGTAAGAGCAAAACAAATGGCACAAGTCATAAATTTTATAAATTGTGTGTTTAGAGACTGAAGCCGCTCTGGGTCCAGTGACTACATGGCATTTGTCACTTCCCTACGACTCACTAGTGCTGTGCAGAAGTTATCGATGTTTTAAAATAAACTCCGCGAACTGCGAGTATCGTATAAATATTAACGTTTCTTCTGATATCACTGTTGGGTATTCATATTTAACTAACTATTTTTTATAATACAGACAAACAAAAACATAGCATATTTTACAAATAAAAAGTTATACTAACTGGTTGCATTGTCGCTAATATATTTACCGAAACTAAAATTAAATAAATGAATTATTATGTAATAAAAACAATTTTTCAGTAAACTTGCATTTTCTTTAGCATCTTTCATGGACATTTCATATTCACTTAGCTCAGCCAACGATAGTTAAATACCATTAATTTCTACACTTATATGTTTTATGAAGAAGAAAACTTTGTTTGTTTGTTTGGTTGTAATGATTAAGCTCAAAAATTACTGGAACGATTTTAAAAATTCTTTCATTATACCAAAGCTATATTAACCACGAGTAACATGGGCTATATTTTATAGACATTTATTCAATAAACATTATGCTATGGGAGCCGAAGCAGCGCTGATCAGTTAGTTTAAAATAAATTGATGAAATAATAACAGGTCTCGAGAGGGAAGACAGGAAGTAATTTGTTAATTAATCATCCTCCGAATCGGTCCGAAACTGTCGGTCTACACCAAGTGCAATAAAGAAGTATAAGCCGTCTCAATACAACTAATATAAAAATATCGATAGTGTCACATCACTATTTGCAGCGACCGTGAAATCAGGAACACAAAGAGTGGAGCGGGTCCCGGGAGATGAATTGTTGAGTGCCTTCATAGATCCCGAATCACCTGAATAAATCGGTTGTGTAACGTTTTGTGAAGCATTTTGAAGGTTATGAACAGTTTTATTGCTGCATTTAAACGTCTTAACGTAAAAATATTTTTATTATAAATAGATGGATCGGTTTTTATTTGAATTTATTTATTTTTTATTTAATCCTTTATTGTACACCACTAACATGAATATAAGAGCAAATTTATTTTTAGGGTTGTATTTTTATTGTTATTATCGATAAAAATACTATATACAAGAAGATCATTTAGTTAGTGTGGGTAAAAATTCAAAATTACATTTGTCATATTACGTAGGTACCGCCAGAAAAAATGTTTTAATATTTTTCATAATAATTAATTTAAAACTGTCATAAATTCAACAGTCCTCCACGTTTGAACAGTATTAAAGAAAAGCCAAATAATTAGATTTTTTTAAATATTAATGAAATATGTATTTCCATGTAGTTTGTTTACAAAACAAATTCTCAACACATACCTTAACAATTTCATGGTTCCATACATTTTTCACTATACTTCTGTATTTTCCAAACAAAATACTACACAAAGATTGAACATTACCCCTCGTATTTTTTTATAATAACGATAATGTCAACTCCTATAAATAGGAATTGTCAGTGAGAAGTAGACTATATCCAATAAGTAATTGGATATAGATTCATCACGGTATTTTTGAAATTTGTTATAGACTTTTTCTTAAATAGAACAATACTCGATTGATGTCTCTTTATGAATAACTAGCTGCGCACCAGGGCTTCGCTCCCGTGGGAATATCGGGATGATATATAGCCTATAGCCTTCCTCGATAAATGGGCTATCTAACACTAAAAGAATTTTTCAAATCGGACCAGTAGTTTCTGAGATTGGCGCGTTCAAACAAACAAACAAACAAACAAACTCTTCAGCTTTATAATATTAGTATAGATTTTTTTAAATTTTCATACGCAATAGAACTCTACAAAGATTTTCCTCTACAGAACCTATTTAATAAATTATCCTATATATCTACACTATTGTTAGAAAGAGGAAAACTTTGTTTGTTTTTTTGGTTGTAATGAATAATATAAAAAACTACTGAACCGATTTTATAAAATTCTTCCACCTTTCGAAAGCTACATTATCCACGAGTAACATAGGCTACATGTAACATGCTACGGGAGCGAAGCAGCTAGTAATTCACATAATTTATTTGTTAATTGTTACATAGTTACAACTAGACACTAGTTGTTATCCTTCTCCTGGTCCTGAGCTATCTCATTCAGAATTTTCTGCCAAATTAGTCCAGCAGATCTCGAGTTATAACCATTGTAAGAAACCAGTCTTTGTTTTATATATTTACAATACCAAAACTCACTCACCTATATATGTCTCCAACAAGAGCCCTGCATTTCCCAAACAAAATACTAAACAAAGATTGGCTATTACCTTCCTTATCCTTTTCATCAGATAAGTCCACCTTTTCCTCGATTATCTCGACGCCCATCTGTCTCCGTCACGGTATTTTTGCTTTTCAACCCGAATAAATAACGTTATTGGTTTGTTTTTGAAGAATTTCGTCTTAGAATTTTTGGATTTGAAGATGCTATCGCGGATTCGATATGGGAAAATTAAATTATTTCACATCCGAACTCGTTCGTACGAGGAAGGTGAAATTGCTAATTTCATCCTTTCAGGAAGAAACTTATTCCAAATTTTTCATTGAGTCAAATCGAAAATTTGAGAAAAATTCAAGAAACGGTAATTGATAACATTCAAATTAAATTATTATCATTTATTTGCTTGAACATAGTATCTTAATGAAATAGCATAAAAGTTGAGTTATTTTCTGCTGAATGTGGTGTGCGAATTTGTTTATCGAATATGTCTAACTACTGCAATATTTTAGGAAAGAAAAAGAAAAAAACATTAAAGTGTATTCATTCATTCATTCAAATAGAAGTAGAGTAAAAGTATTTCACTGGGCTGACAAAAGATAATCAACACAAGCAAAATATCAATAAATACTTAGCTTACGAGACCAAGCTCTCAGCGGACCGGCACGTAAGCTATTACGATCTAAATGATCAAGGACTTTACCGTCTTATCCCAATGGGAAGCTAGTATAGAACACAAGCTAAAAACTCATATTATTAAGCTTTGAAACTAGTAAATTATCAATGAATACGATGCTTAACAGATGAAGCTATCAGCGCTATCAGAAGCTATCAACGTAAGCTATTACGATCTATATCTTAAATGGTCAAGGAATTTACCGTCTTATCCCAACGGGAAACTAGTAAAGAAGACAGGCTAAATTCCATATTATTAAGCTTTAAAAAAGTCAATTATCAATACTTGGCTTAACTAATGAAGCTATCAGCGGTTCTCACGTAAGCTCTAAATATGATAAATTAACACCCAGAGAGAAAATCACAATTTTCATCACTTCATAATTTTCTACCGATGGAGCTCGAGCCCAACTCCTAGACCTTTTTTAATTTTAATTTTTTATTTTAATATAATTAATTTTAATTTAATAGAAATATTTTATTACTATTTTTAATTTCATAAAAATAGCATTTAATTCTGTTAAAATAAAAATAATGATGGCAGCCGCCAACGGATTTTTTCTCCCATCACAAAAATATTAGGTTTATTTATTTATCTGATACTAGCAGTTCCGCGCGGCTTTGCTCCCGTAACATGTTATAAATATAGCCTATGTTACTCGTGGATAATGTAGCTTACGAATGGTGAATGAATTCTTAAATAAAATCAATCCATTAGTTTTTGAGCCTATTCACTACAACCACTTTATATTACCAAACCTTTATATTGACAAATAACCTTAAACTAGCTAATAAAAATGAATCAAAACTTATCGATAAATAGTGGGCTTACACAGCGAAGCACTCAGCGCACGTATTACTCACTAAATGGTCACCGGACCTCATTACCGCCCCCCACGGGGAGGAGGGGGAGGCACTCCGAACGGAAATAAAGGTGCACGCGACTGGAGGTAATGTTAATTGAATTTCTGCAAACGCGTATAGAGGGATGTGCGAGTATCGATAGTTTGTTGTTTTTTATACTAATCAATTTATTTAAACAAGCTGTTACGTGCGACTTTGCACTCGTAGCATAATTTTATTGAGCTTATAATATAGTATGACACTTAGAACTCTTTCACCAATATGACATATTATATATTTAATTTTATTTTTCATGTAAAAAAATAACATTTCATACTAAGTATCATCCTGGACGTATTATTGAAATAGGTCCCAAATTGATTTCAAATTGCCATATTTTTTTGCTATAGGGAAAAACCATAAGTTTTATACCGTTTTGAAATTGGTATTAAATACAGAAGTTTTTAAGTTCACTGACCGTCCCAGTATAGTACATTTTTTTTAAACCACAGACTATCAAATCTGAACTCAAAATTTTACTGTATACTAAATTTGAAATAAATATTTTTTTTCTTACGTTCTCTGATATTTCTATTAATGTCTAATGCATGTTTCCAAGAAAGCAACTCATAAAGAAAACTTAGTAAAAAATTATGAAAAACAAATAAGAATTACGGCCACAGTAATATAAAACATTGGGCGAAGTCAACATTTTTGAAAAAACTACAAAATACTCAATATCTCAAAAACAGTGATATATTCGTATGGCCAATATTGGGTTTTTTTGATAGATTATTAGCTCAGCTATCATCCCCCAAGAGATGCTTCACTCATTACGGGACACCCTGTACAAATCAGGTTGAAGATTTGGAAATAAACTGAAATATCTATGTAACATATAACTTAACCATGTAATCTATACATAATAAACTCTAATAACTGACATAGTGATGAACAAACAGATCGGCCTGAAATTTGGCATGAGGGTAAATGTTATGACGTAGGCATCCGCTAAGAAAGGATTTTTGGGAACGGGGAAAACAAATACGCAGCTGAAACCGTGACTCACAGCTAGTCTCTCAATCTTAACTTTCTTAGAAAGTATCGATATCTTAATTACAGTCACAACACTAAAGTCGCCATCCAAGTGATACCTACGCGCGACCGCGCACCACGCAAGATTAAACGTCACAACCGTCAGATCCCCACCAGAAGTCACCCCCCATTTGTATATCACCCTTAACACTTACATATAAAGTCTATTTTTGTTTAACATAAATGCAGCTGTAAGTTTGCCCTCTTGTCACCTGCAGGGAACAACTTTTAAATATTATGACACAGTTGGTTATTATTTTTTAAAGAACTTTGCGATGTTATTAGCTAATGTTTAAGTGTTTGAAGTTTCAACAAGTTTAGATAGTGATTTATTTAAAAAAATTAGATAATATTGAGAGTTCTGAAATCAGTTACGAACGTATGATTTGGTCACGTTACAAACGTTTTAAAAGGTTACGCATTTTTTGATTTTTGAACATCCTGTAGGATGGAAATGGAACCATGGTTCTAATCTATAGATTAGAACTTTTTCTCTATCTTAGAACCTTTTTTTATCTATAATTTTATAATGAAACTTACCTCAGTGAAAATCTGCGAAAAATCCATTGGAGTGATGGGGAATTTAGATTTTTTTTTTTGCATTTTACTTGCACTTCCATATGTAGTGATTATTTACTAAAAAGATGTGGCAAAGAAATACATTAATAATTTCTATGTATTACCTATCTTCCTTCTATAGCTTTAAAATAGATCTTCAATTTTATTATTACGGTAAAAAATAAAAGAAATAATTAATGTGAATAGTTTTAAGACAAAATATGTAATAAAATTTCTTTGTATCAGTTTATTATACCGTAAAGGCCATACCTGTTTTAGCAGTAAAGGAATTTGAATTTACGTTTCTTTCACCTCTGTGTCTAATGGCTTGGAAATTGTAACAAATTGTAGTAAATAGTCTTGCAAGTCAATTGAGCGAAGATATTGGCTTCTTGACGTACATTACGGTAATTTGTATTTCGTACGGTGAGCGGGGGCCCGGAGTACTGTATTCACATTTTTTTTGCTATTACAGGCTAGCGAAGTATGCGGTTCACCTGATGTTAAGTGACTGACCGCAGCCCATGTACATCTACAACAGCAAAGTGTAGCAAATGCTTTGCTGGATTGAAGGAAGGGGATAGGAGAGAATTAATGATGGGAAATTGGGAGAGGAGTACAACACAATGGGAGAGGAATGGGATGGGCCTTCAGGCACCTGCTCACGATACGAAACTGCTGTTCTACTCCTCATTCGTACCCATCATTATTCCTCCCCTTATCGCTTCCCCTTCCTTCAAGCCGGCGACAACCTTCGACACTTCATGTTGTAAATGTTCATGGGCTACGGAAAGTCACTTATCATTAGGTGAACTGAATGCTTCGGTTAAAAATAAGGGAGAGTGCATTATATATCTCTTACACACCTGGATAGTCTCCTTTTAGATTGGCCGCCGTCCGTCAGAAGGATATTACCAACCACTGATTATATCAGACGCGACAAACATTTGGCACGCTTAATACATTAAATAGTTTCGTATTTAATATTCCAAACACCGAAAACAATAATCTTTTTGATATTTATGCGTCCCGCGAGCGGAAATTATACTGACTTTGCATTTGCAGTGTTTTATTACGATGTTACATTTCACTTGTTTATGACTCTGTGAACCGCAGCCTCATATTCGGGATGTGTAAAGGCGCATTTTCATTGGTTGTGAAGATTAGTATCCTAATGCGGACTTTAGGCATACCCTAAGGCCCGCATTGGAATCATCGTTTTCACAGTTGTTAGAGCTTGCACTTGAGGTACGGAAGATTTCCGTAATGTGATTAGGTCAGATTGACTATTTCATTGGTCGGTATGCTGAATGATCAATGAAAATATACTTTATTTTAGCTGTGTTTGGTAGAAATAAGTAATACGGCGATAGAGCTATCTTTTCCAGGTAAACCTAATAACATTATATCTACTTAAACTTAAAAAATGTAGATGTTGTAAATTGCAAAAAAATCAATAATAATCTTTAATGATCGAACCATCTTCAAGACTTCTCTTTAAGACGAACAAAGCTTGATAAGAAAGAAAACTATACTTATAACAATTTATCAAATCCAAAAAATAATATTCATATCTAAAAATTACGAATTTGCATCTACCTTTCGTTAATATTTTAACTAAACAAGATTTAAAGTGCTCAAATCCGAAGTTGGATATTTTTAATTTATTCCATCCCCTACCTGAAGTTGTTGAGTTTTAATGAATTCTTTATTCGATCGCTGAACTTTCCAAGTTTTCATGATTTTTATATTGCAAAGTTTCAACATTATCTATGCATTGTCTCTGAGCATTATTTAATTTTTAAAACGGATGCTTTTGCTTCTTTTACATTACTGGAGAGTTGCGTTTCCCTTTATAATTGTGTTTTGAATTCAGTTTCAAAAATATAAAGAATGTATGTGCTGTTTTATGTTGTTTATCATCAAAATGTGTGTAATAATGTGAAGTGGCCTTTTTGAAAATAATGGAAACGGACAAAGGTTTTGCATCAATTTTCGAACTTAAATTTGAGGTCCTCCCTAAGGATCGATTACTTTGCTATTTTTTAGTTTCTTTTCATTACTAATTACGGTAAATCATTACTGAATACGGATAGCTTTTGTTAAGACTTTTGTCAATTTAATGTCATATAATGAGATTACAATCTATCCATAATCTTTGATACATTATTGAAAACGGCCGTTATTCGTTCGTTGATAGATCACTATGTCAGTCAGTCAGTCTGTTACCTTTGAATTTTATATAATGGACAATGGCTAAAAACCTCGTTTCCTGTTTCAGACTAAACGCAAATATTACAAGTTAATAAAAAAAACAAACAAGGCGTTACAAATTTAAAGAAAATGAAACGACGTACATTTTACTTAAAAAATATTTTATTTAATCCAAGAGTCATCAAACACCTTAAATCTTCAAGGAGTGAAAAAGCCAAAAAGCCCGTTTGATTGCAAGTACCGAAGTGGCAACCGGAAGCGCCGCCATTTCCCCTCCACCTGGTGTCGAGACGACTTCCGGGGACAATCTTGACCGAAAATAAAACATGAGCTTGGAAAGGAAGTGTGGTCTTTTGTTGACACTTTTGAAAAGCATTAAAATCTCAACTTAAAGACCATTGTTCAGATATTTTATTAAAATTATGTTTATGGGCCATTTTTTTAATGTTATAAATGTTTCATTTCATATAAAACAGTATCCTATAGCATATATAGCCTTATATCACTCAATAATCATGCAGCTTTCTAATGGCGAATGATTTTTTGGATTCGGTTCAGTAATTTTGTGTGAAAACAAACATACATATAAAACACAAGATTTTCCGCTTTATAATATTAGTACAGACATGGAGGTAGGTATACTGACTAACGGCCGTTTTCAATATTCAATAGACAAATCTACCTATTTGCACTTACTTTGATTTCAAAATATTCTATCGACGAATTCTATCGCCTTTACTACGAATTTTGTCAATCTAACGTCATATAATCTGACATAACAATCAATCCATAATCTTTGATACATTATTGAAAACGGCCGTATAAGAAACTTGACTTATTTATGGAATAAATTTATATCAAGAGATAATCATAATGAATTAAGAACTATTTCAATGTTAAGAGATGCAAGCATTGGGAGAACGCATTCTTAAATTACGTGTGTTTTAAATTTCATAAACTAAGCTAGAATTTACGTACACTAAAATGGTCAATCTGTCTACATGGTTTCGAAACTGGTAACGAATAACTTTGATACTATTATTTTCATTCAATCTAAAATGTAATTTCAAAGTCAAAAGTCATAGTCAAAACATTTATTTTCCAAATTGACTTCTTTCGAGGCCATTTTAGAACATCATATACATTTACATAATTAAGATTTTTTTATCTACCACCGCTTCGGAAGGCTGTATGTACCGAGAAGGACCGGCAACTACTACCAACAGATTTAACTCTATAGTGCACTATCAAGACTTAATATTTCTATACCATTATAATCATTGAATAATTTGTTGACATTATTACATTACGATATCACCCTTGAAAAAACATGATCACGTAATTTAGAATACACCCTCTTAATAACAATAAATACGTCAAACTAAACACTTGGAAACTTTAAAATACAAACGTTATCTAAATTGAAAACACGTGTAGTGAGAGCAATAAATAAAGTCCGCGCTACTGGGACATTATCTAGACTACCTGACTCATTCCTAGATACACTTGACTACAAGAATGTACGAAAGTTTGTTGTTTTATACGAAATGTGAAAAATTTTCGAAATTTTTACGCACGTAAAATTTCCATTGGATTTCCGAAATTACGAAAGATATATAGAACGTATTTCTTTTATTTTCCTAAAAACTTACTTCTTGGTATAAGATATAAGATATTTTGAATTTCTTTTAAACATGGTAATACCAAATATCCATGAAATTAGTCCCAGAAAATAACCATTGATTTATCCCCTTCCCTTCCTATAAGCCGGCAAGGCATCTGCGACACTTCTTATTGCAGATGTTCATGGGCTGCGGTCAGTCACTTAACATCAGGTAAACCGCGTGCCCAGCTTGCCTGTTATGACATAAAAAAAGCTTAAAGTATATAGAAGCGTAACTATAAGATAACGTAAAAGACTTTATCATAGTAAAATTATGGGCATTAAAATATGATAAATTTGGCTGTGACTTTCAAAAACATTATCAGTTAGATGATCCCATTGCTCAAATCAAAGACCAATCAAGCGAATGGTATTTCTTATTATATTTATTACTAGTTGTTAACCATGTAAATGCCACACAATAATACGTTTTCCAGGATAAGCCTAGTAGTTGGTATTTAAGTATGAACTTATGTATTTATTTAATACAAATAGAACAGTTACAAACACTATAGAACGATCATTACACTATTTACACAGGAAAATTAAATTATTAACAAAATCAAAATTATAAACATGAGATTTCACAGTCATTTCATCTCGCAGAACTTCAAGCATTCCGATAAGAATTTTTCACTTGCACAAATATATCATACTCTGGTTTTGAGTCCACGTATCTCGTATGATATATGTTATGTTATGTTTATATTATGTCCTTGAAAATCTTCTCCAAGCCACCGAACTCCTTGGACCATATAATGGGTGGGCGGTTCACCTTGCAGGAACGCACTACAATATGCCAAGTGTTTTATAAATCTTCCATGCCAGCCCCTTTGTATCGATTCAGGGACCAAGCCAAGTGCGTCTTATTGTTTATTTTTTATAAATAAAGATATATCTCTAGTGATTCAAAGTTATATCGTATTTTTTAAATGTGTGTATTTCTTCAATAAACACAAATATAGATTAAGTAATTACAAAATAAAAAATTTTATATCATACAAACTTTTTTCATGCAATAATGTTTCAACTTGGATTTCAAGATTTGAAAAATATCAATAACGCTCGATGTTCATAATTAATTCTTATTCAAAAAACGCAAACGTAGATTGATCCATTTTCATAGAAAATCTTATAGTAAATACAAATCGAAGGTTTTGTTCAAGTTTTGATTTTGAATTGCTAGATCAATTTAGGGTTTCGTTTCTGTGATTGGAATTAACTAGCTATTAATCTTGAGCGAGGGTCAAGTGAAATATTTAATCTTTGACGATTTATAGGACAAAGATCACCAAGTTCCTCCAGCGTTTTCTTTGGTTGTGGATCAGATGCCTACATTGTGGAAACTTAGTGAATGACCCACCCGCACCCAGGTACTAGTCTTCAAGATCTTCATATTTTTCAAGAGTGTATGACCTATCTTTCCATACATTTAATCCCCTATATTCTAGTTTATACTTAGACAAATTTATATAAATATAAAAATCCTTGGAATTTTCAATCCAGTTTTCAATTTAATGCAGGATAGTCGTTCAGTATGATATTTTGTATTCTTTAGATTTTTAAGCCAGTATAACAAACCGGAGGAGGTAAACTAAAAAATGACTATTCATGAGTACTTAGTAAAAAGTTTACATGAATAAAAACACTATCTATTTCTATGTCTATCACCTATGATCTTTATACTCCTGTCCCTGTTCTATAAAAATAAATAATTCCTAAGTGTGAACAAACATTTTCAAAGTCGGTTAAAGTATAAAACTGTTTTAATAACGGGTCAGATTGTATTATTTATCACGCAGGTAGTTTGGCCGGCGTCCAATAGATAGCGCAAGATACTCTGTATTTTGGCGTCGTAAATTTAAACATAATTCAGTAAAAAAGGACAATTTTGTGTCTCCCCTCGCCGTGTTTCGAAGTGCCTTAATAGCTTAATGTCTGGCAATAACAATATGGGACTAAATTTTTATTTGCCGTTCTGATTTCAGCTTTTGAAAGACATTTTCATGCACTAGGTTTGATATGGCTTCGACAATCCCTTTGGTTGCTTGGTGTTTTCTTTCTGAATAGATTCTTCTGGCATCTATTCCTTGAGATCTTTAGTCATAGGTGATTTCGTTGGAAGGTAATAGAGTTATTTGTATGTCGTTTGAATTTACTAGAAAATTTTCGACTTAATTTATTGAAGTGCAATTTAAGAACTTTCTAATTGCGTGGAAGGTCTACACGTAAAGTATTAAAATTTTTCCAATAGCAATGTTAATGACTGAAATGTCTATTCTTAATGCCAGGTAACTTCAAAAGATAATTGAAGTTGCCCAGCTTTAAATTGGCCAAGAAGACAGTTTTATAGGCTGTAAGTGGCCAACCAAGCAGTAAGAAAAATATAATAGATTCTTTCATAATATAGATAAGATATTCTTTCGAGAGCAGTGGAACTAATGAACCTAACAATATTTTGGATTATTCCGAAAAAAAAATTATTTGCTTCGTTCGTAAAATGATAATTCTAACTACCTTATCAGTTTAAGGAGAGAGGTGTACTGTTGAAGAAATGTTATCAAGAAAGGCAAAATTAATTTATAAAATGTAATGTTGTTTTCCTAATTTCCTGTGACATAATACCTGTTTACAAGTACCTGCCGTTACAGTCCGAGCCGCTCCATTAAGCCTGCCAAGTTATTTAGACTCTGGTTATACAGGAGTGAAGCGATAGCAAGCAATTACTGAAAAACATTTGATTACAAAAATTGTCATGTAGTATTGAAACAGTAAAGCAGACTTTAAGTAATTTAAAGTAACAATTTATTTTATTATTTTAAACAAAACTCACAGGTTTACATTTTTTAGGTAAAAATAGGGCCAATTACAAGTCTTCACACATACAATTAATAAAATAGAGGATAGAATTATTAAAATTCAAGATAAGGAAGATCCATCCATTCACTAGATCTATGTTGGTGCACCAAATTTTTATAAGCTCGATAGTTTAGCAAATTTAAAACGAATTTAATTGTGAATGCCCAATCCCATACAAAAAATTGATATATTTTCATCAGTGTCCACACGTGATCTCTTATAATCATTTTCCTTTTTTACTTACTTTTGGCGCAGTGGATGTGGCAAAGGTCTATTGTGCCGGAGGGTGTAGGTTGGATCCCCCTAGTATAAAATTATGATGTAATAAACATTGTAATTTTCTACTGTCTGGGTGTCAAATTATCTGTAAGTATTTACAATATTATGTATATTTAAGTGTGTCTATGAGTCATCTAGTTTCCATACTACAAGCTCTGCTTAGTTTGGGACTAAATGGCGTTGTGTTACATGTCCAGGAATATTTATTTATTAACTGTGTTATGCCACAAATGTACTAGAGTTTATTTTCTTGTTTATTGATTGCATGAAACCGTCCCCTCAGACAACAAGCCTATAAGGGCCGATAAAGACACGGGGCGAGCCAGTCATGTTGTTTTGTAAACAACCCCTCGCCCCAGAAATGTACAGAAATTGTCAGTAATATTGTAAATATGAAAGTTTGCGATGCACGTCAAAGTGTACCTTTGACTACCCGATTGGCGTAGTGGTTCAGCAATGGTCTATTACGCCGGAGGGTGTGGGTTCGATCCCCACGAGCAGAAAATTATGATGTGATGAACATTGTAATTTTCTACTGTCTGGGTGTTGGTTTTCTATAGGATGTATTTATTTACAAAAAAAGTATGTTTAAGTATGTCTTTCAGTTATCTGGACTAGGTGGCGTTGTGTTACATGTCCAGGAATATTTTATTTATTTTATTCTATTTTGAAAATTCTCTCTGAAAATATAAATCAACTACCCGCGGCTTTCCGCGTGACTTCTAATGCTGTGGCAACTCCGGTATTAACCTATATGTTAATCTGTACTCTTACCTATATGTATACCAAGTTTCGTCATAATCGGTTGAGTCGTTTTTGTATGAAAGAGTAAAAAACGTGCATACATAAAAACATTCATGCATACATCTTCACAAACTTTCGCATTTATTTTAGTAGGATATAGGTGTAGGATTGATGATTTTTTTTTCATTTTACGTATGAATGCAAAAATTCGGATGTTTGAATGTTGGTTACTTAATCCCGTAAAAACTGTTGAACGGACTTCGATGAAATTTGACACAAATATGGATATTTTTCATTAAATGTGCATTCATAAATTTACGAGATACAAATAGTTATGTTGAATAAGCTCCGAAAGTACTGGATCGATTTGGATGAAATTTTTGTACAGAGATTGTTTGAAACCCGAGAAAGGACATAGAAGCTTTTTCCCCAAAAATACTACGGGAAACTCAGCTAGTCTTCAAATAAAAGTAACGAAGAAAGTTCTTTATAATGTGTTTATATGATCAATTTATATGAAATATTAAAATTATGGAACTCAAAATTCAAATTTATAAATTGTAAAATAGAAAAACATTGCATCTGCAATCAAAACATAGAATTGGAAACAAACGCACGATCTCATTTAATTCGTTTATACCTGAGGGAGCTTGGCGAGACATTTTAACTGCCACACATTTTCATATGAATTTATATTTTTACGAAAACATCCCGTTGAAAATGTTTTGTATACAAGTCAGGGCGAGGGACAAATTGCTTGTTCACCTTTCTTTAATGAATTTTCAGTTTGGTTAAAATATTTACGTTTTGTTTATGGTATGTTTTAGGAATAGAATGCGTGAAAAAATTTCCTTTTAAAATTGTACTATTCAATGGTTAATTTTTTCTCATGATTTCTTTATGATTTTTGGTCTGGAATATTGCATTGTTACACAGTGTTTTCTGTAATTTGTTTAGGGAACAAACTTTTTGGTATAAAACAATTATCTAAAATATTTTATTTCTTAAAATTGGACATGCGACGAAAGCAACGTAATATTAATTTCTTCCGTTTGCAATCCGTATTAATTCATGCAAGATTTACATACATAATATAATATGAAAGTATTTGCAAGTCTTATGATAATACAAAAATACTTTCTAAAAAACTAACATGAATAAAATATTTTCTATTTTGTTCTATTCTATTCTTATCATATAAGTCCAATTAACAACGTGCCATCAAGAAATAATGAAAACACAGGAGTAATAGAAATAAAGCATGGCTCCCACTCAGCTTTATTTTTCCGTAGTTAATTATTCCCAGTTAACAAGGTGTTGTCTTTGTTATTTATTGCTCTGTGAGCGGTGAGCGTGGAGTTAGGGTGGTGTTACACTTGGTGGAAGATATTTTATAGCTTTTGTAAAAATTAAATGAAATCTTTATGGTGAAATTAATCTATAAATTGTTTTGTTTGAATACACTAATCTCAGGAACTACTAACCAGAAATCAGATCAGAAAAATCATGTTTGTGTTAGATAGGTTAGTAACCAAGACAGACTAAGAATTATACAAGATAATGCTACGCTAGAGCAAAGCCGCGCGGAACAGCTAGTAAATAATATATAAAATATCTTCTGAAAGTACGTTGACGGGTTTTTGCACAAATACCGACGAGCCAAGAATCCCTCGAGGGCAGGCAAAGCAAAGTGACACAGACAATAGGAAAAGCATCAGACAAGTTTTCAGCTTGCCACAAACACCTCCTCAAAAATGGTCGTAGCTCTCGGAATATAGAGTTGTCTGAGATCTGTTTCTTAAATTCCTGAGATCTATAGTATAGATATCTTTTCCGTATCATACCTATATATATCATGCTATTATTCAGGCGACTGCCTCGTTGGTCTAATGGAATTTTTGATTACAGACCGAGGGGTCTTGGGTTTGAAACCCGAGTCGGGCGGAAAAAATGTTATTAAATTTTTGTAACAAACCAATCTTAGTAGCAGCCCTGAGCCTGGAAGTTGGCGGAGCTGGAACAACCCCGTGACACGAAGAGCACGTAAAACCGTCAGTCCTGCACCTGATCTCTCTCCGGTTGTGTCGGTCTGCCGTCCCATCTGGCTATGGGACTACACTATTATATCTCCTTCATGCCTGGTTAGTCTCTTTTTATATCGGCCACCATGATCGTTATCGGTCGGGGAGGCTTTATTATTTATATTATTCAGGAGACTCGAATACTCCCTTGCTCTGCCTACCTAAAAAGTCTAAATATTTTAACTAATTAAACTGACTGTGCACAATCTTTAGCATTGTTTTACTGAAGTCTTTAGTCAAACAAGATACCTTGGAAAGAATTATTTAGCGGAAACGGCTTAGATTTTATCTCTTATAAATAAAAGCAAAGTCATTTTAAAACATCCAAGTTGTTAAAAATAAACACATCGTTTCTATCATCTTTGAAAAATAATAAATAAGTTTTAATTACGACCTTAAGCTACAAGACTTGTAAAAGTAAAAGAAAAACAGATATTTATTTCCATTATTTTTAGCATATTAAAGTTTAATTGGAAATTATAAAAATACACGTCTTTGTTTATTCATTTCTTATGCCTATCGAATACTGGTTTTTTTTTCCAAGCCAAGAAGCTTAAAGTTTTATTATTATAGCCATTAAAAAAAGTACTTTTTAATATTACTTAGCAACAATAATCATCTTAATCATACAGGCTTTATTTCTTATATTTAGGAAAGATTGGATTCTTTTGCATTTATTGTGTTTACAAACAAAAGTTTTACAAATTGTGAAATAAATTCCGTAATTACTACCAAACCACCCTTCTTCAAAACTCCCTTAACCACTGAGCTATAAAGAATCTAAATGGTATATTTAGGTAATAAATTATTGGGTTCAGATCGTTACCCTCAATCAGTTGACGGTTATGGCCTGTTTATGATCCAGGTGACTTCTTGGTGTACCGATAAAAGGTGATTTAAGCTTGGCGTCCACAGGCCTGAATTATAATATTCTTTATGTAGAATGCTTGATAGACTGTTGAATAATAAATGAATAAATATTCCTGGACATTTAACACAACATTATCTAGTCCCAAACTAAGCAAAGCGTGTACTATGAATACTAGATTACTGATAGACATACTTAACCATACTTTTTTGTGAATACATACATACATACTATAGATACATTAACACCCAGACAGTAGAAAATTACAATGTTCATCACATCATAATTTTTTGTTCGTGGGGATCGAACCCACACAATCTGGCCCAATACTATATTCATTGCGCCAATCGGGTCAGATTTCCATACATTTGAAAACAAAATTCAATATTAATGTTTTAAACAAATTTTCCTTCAGCTTTCTTCGCCCATTCAGTTTCTATTACGTGTACTTATAAATAACAGTAAACATATTATAGTTTGCCACTAAAGGAATAATCCGAAAGTTGGTGTCATGTCGGTTTTTCTGAGCGCAGGTGTTGTTTATTAGTTCCGAACTTTTGGCGGGAAAAACAGTTGCGAATTAGTTTCGTAACTGAAGGTGAAATGAGAAAATATTAAATACGTGTAAATAATAATATGGCTGTATACATGGAAATTTGGTTTTTACAACAAACATTTGGTAAACACTTGGTTTCAAAAAATGTAGGATTAAAGACTTTTTCACATAATTTCCGCAGTTATTAACTAAAGTTCAAATATGGCTGTAGTTGTTCATAACAACTTATTTTTGTTTCACAAAATGTAGGAATAAAGTCTTTTCCACAGTTATTAACTAAAGTTCAAATAATTATTTGGCTGTAGTTGTACATGGTAACTTATTTTTTGTTTCAAAAAATGTAGAGTTAAAGTCTTTTTCACATAATTTCCACAGTCATTAACTGAAGTTTTAATATATGTGGAAATTGTGTAAAAAGACCTTTAAGAAAGAACATTAATTTAAAAAGAATCTTGAGTACATAAATGAGCGAAATCTGTTGGGAGGTAACGAAGACAGGGGGGAGGGGTTTTTTGTTTTTTTTAATCTATATTTTTAAAAGGATTTCCATCCTCTAGGATACGTCAAAGGGGGGAGGGGTGAAATAGGCGATTTTCATATGAATATAGCTGAGTGTGGTATCAAATGAAAGGTCTTGATTTATAGCGAGAGCGAGCCACTAGTAATATAAGTAAGATAGTATTTTACGTTTATGAATATATTTTTTGACTCTGACAGTGTTTTTGAAAACATGACATTTAGACACGTTTATAGAAGAGCTCAATAATGCACATTAGTGTAGTTACGTCTGCCAGGCGGCGAAAATCAAAGCTCGAGTGTAGGGATACCATGATTTTGTGTTATTTATTTTTAGTATATTTTGAAAGAGTTTACAAAGTACGAAATAAAAGGTTATAATTTGCGTGTGTTGGTGATAAAAAAAGCCTTTTATGAACCTTTCAAAAAAAATTCCATCCGATAGTTTCGAAAGTTAACGTGTAATAAGAAAAAAAAATGATATAAAATTATAGTTTAGATAATTGATAAAATTACTTAATATTATTTTAAGGGCTTTGAGCTACATATTTATCACGAATACGAATCGGTGGTAAATAAATAAAATATTATTATATAAATGTTCATGAAGATCTAAAGGCGATTTGGAATATAACATTTTGACTATGACTTTGACTTCGAAAAAAAAATCAGTTTCAATATATCCTAATTATCCAAAAATCATGGTGTCCTTGTGTTTGATGTTCGCGCGTGACTCCCACAAAGGAATCGCTCCTTTAGGGCGCGCCTTTTGCCTTCCGTAACGACTCATCACTATCAGCTATAGGATTTTAGTGATATCAGAAGTGGGATATGCTTTTGTAAAGTTATATTTTTATACCATTTACTTATTTAGTAAGTTTTAAAATTTAAAATTACATGACTTTATGGAACCAACTATCTGTTGCTATGTCCAAGCAGATTCAAAGGCAGGCAACACACCCACGATTCTTCATAAAGACGGATTTGTTACAACACTAATAAAACGAGACCTGCTGAACCAATTCGGCAGAAAATTCGTAGGGAGATAGCTTAGGACCAGGAGGATGACATACGATACTTTTAATCCCGGAAATCCCAAGGGAACGGGCTGTATACGCGGGTAAAACCGCAGGGCACAGCTAGTAAGTAATATCTTTAAGTTTGTGTACTTATAGAGCGATATTTGTGTATGTAAAAGCTAAAATTTATTTATTTATGAAAACTTCACAGCTTACAATTTGGTTTGTTATTCTAAAGTATAACAATACGCCAATAATGATTACAAATTGACAATATCTATATAATGATAAGAGAGGGATTGCTCAAATATATTGTGTGTCAGTGTAGGTATGTGAGCATGTGTATTGTGTGTGTAAGGTGACTTGTGTGTTCAATGTGTGTGCATGTAGAAATGTTTAGTGTGTTTCATTTGATAATAATATTCCAACGCTGTTAGGTTAAAAGATTCTTTATTTTTATTAAGACAATTACTGTCACTTACATGAAAACACAAAAAAAAACAGATTAACAATAAGTTAGACATGGCGGCCTTGGACAAAAACAATTACAATCTTTGAGTACACAAAGTGAAAATAAACAAAGATACAATATTGTCTAATGGCATATACAAATGGTATAGGTTCTAGGTAAATAATTGTTTATCATCGCTTAATATATACATTGCAAGCCGGGACTTAAATATGGATATTTAAAAGTAAAGTATTAAAAAGTGCTAAATTAAAAAAAAGAAATGTTGGTACAGAACCCTTCATGTGCAGGTCCAACTCGCACTTGGTTGTATCGTCTATGTAACCGCATGACGCACCTAGCATTTCCGCCTATCACCGGTAGATCACGCACTCACGATTGCTCAAAAATGTCAACGGATCGTAACTTCGATGCTATCTTAAATGTGATTATTACGCACGAGATTTATGAATAGGATTACGGATGTGAATCGTCGTGTGAAAGGTCGTAGAAGATTAAGATAAGTTTGAATCCATATTTACAATGAATGTAATGTAAAGCAAATAAACGTATTACGTTTGTTTCCTGGGTCACTCCCGTAAGGAAAGTGCCCGGTCCTTTAGAAAACTTACGTGGATAGATCCAACACGAAGAGTTCCTTTCGATTTTAATGTGTTATTATTATTACTTTAATTTTTACTAATAATATAAATGCTAAAATGACTCTATCTGTCTGCCTGTCTGTTCTTCACGCTTAATAAACTGAGCAGATATAGATGAAATTTCGCTCATATATTGTTTGACACCTGAGGAAGGACGTAATATTATATATGCAGGTGTAACCGCAGTTCACAGCTAGTATATAGTAAAAATTATGCACAAGAAGTAAAATTATATAAATAACTAGCTGTGCTAACTCGCGTTTATCTGTTTTCCCCGTTCCCGTAGGATTTGATCAAAATCCTTTCTTAGCGGATTCCTACGTCATAACATCTACCTGCATGCAAAATTTCAGCCCGATCTGTCCAGTAGTTTGGGCCGGGCGTTGATAGATCACTATATCAGTCAGTCAGTCACTTTTGAATGTTATATTTATTGATATTATTTGTGAATATTAGTTTACAGTGAAGGTAGTTTTACGCCTGATCAAAGTTAACAAGGCGTACACTAGTCAATTATCTTGACAAGCAACTTCTTACGCATTATAAGAGAAATATGTGTAAACCATTACTTGTGTACGCTTGTAAAAAGATTGCATTGACCTTATATAAGGCTTGTTTTCCACTAACAACAACAAATATAAAATGTTGTTAAAAGCAGTGTCGTTATAGGACGATCTCCTTCTAATATGTATTGTCTTTGGTTATAAGTAAGCAAAGACAACTAGGTTAAAAACAGTGATTTTCTAGTTTCGTATGATTTTATGAAAAATATTGTAAGTATTTATGAATTTCTATTTTTAGCTCCTTCCGTATTTATCTACTCACATACATACATTGTTTTAGTCTCATTTATTCAGAAATTTCGCCTAAAATTATTTACCGGTGTTCCTAGAATAAATATTGACAATTTTGATAATTTTATTAAAGACAGCTACTCAGTTTTATCGCTATATAACATTAGCTATATAAGGTAGATTATTTTAAAAGTAAACTCCTAAAAATATTAAAGTGAACTCTTCGAAAATACTAGCTGAACCCCGCCGAATAACCCACGTATGTATCCGCTCCCGAAGTATCTTATATCATTCCTGGGGTTTTAAAGAATCTTTGTACAAAATTTCATCCAAATCGGTCCTGTAGTGTCGGAATCTATTCAATACAAACAAACCAACAAACAAATCTTTCCTCTTTTTAATATTAGTATAAAGTTTCGGTCAAATAAGAGAAGAAGAAATGAAATATCTTAGCTTTTACTACAGGATGACATTAATCCAAATAATAAAGCGATTATCTGACCGATTTTTAAACCAGTATGGGGCAATTCGCAACAATGCAAATTGAACTTTATTCCCCGAAGTTAAAGTTTATTTTCCTTTGTTATTTTTTCGCGTGGGTTTGAATAATATTGATTGTTTGTTATTTTATTTGGTAACGCGAATATGGAGAAATGCGGTGTCATCAGCTGGTTTACCACCTTAATCTATACTAATATTATAAAGGAAGATTTGATATTTTGTTTGCATAGGCTCCGAAACTATTGGACCGATTTGGATCAAAATTTATCAATAACCAGAATAACTATTTAAAATTAAACTTTATTATGGCTGAAAATTAAACTTTATACTGGCTTTAATTATTATAAAACCTGTATTAATTTGACTCTTAAGTAATTTGACATTATTGTACTATTTTTCAATTGTATTCTAAATAAAAATAAAATAAATCATGTAATATGTAATATTTGCACGCCAATCATGGCAAAACAAGGTAATCCAAATTATTTGAATTTTAATTTATACAGAGATTGCTTGAAATCCGAAAAAATATTTATTTTTAAAATTTTCGAAAAAACAAATTTGATTATCCCTACACAAATTATATAATTTTGCAATCGGAAGCATGTATTTAATTACAATAGCCCTATATACTAATTAAAATAATTAACTAACAATTAAGTATAATCATTTTCTTATTAATGACATGATAATTATCGGTTGTAACGTTGACGTTTGACTGACAAGCCACTTGCGCAAACAGCTTGATGTTTAGATTTTGTGAATGTTAAAATAATGTCAATGTACGAAAATGTGTAAGAATTGCGAGAATGATATATTACATTGAAAATATTTCTCTTTATATACTAAATATTTTAGTTTAGTAATGAAGAAAAATCGGTTTCACTATTTTTTACGCAAACCTGCGATTTACTTTGAAAAATAAAAATATATTTTAACAAATGCAATGAAGTAATGAATTAAAAAATATTGATCTTACCGAGAAAAATTTAATGCTGTATTAATAAAAAAAAAAATTATGCTAATTTCTTCCCCTAGCCTTCAAATACGCTTATTTATATCCCCTTAAATTTAAAAAATAATAAAAAAGACATCATAGATAAACACCCGATATTTTAAATGTTAAGCTCGTTTTGTTCACTAAAGTATGACAAATACTATACAATTACACTCACTTTGATTTCAATATCCTATCGACGGATAGCCTTTGCTATGTGTTTTGTCTATCTATTACCATAAAATCTGAGGTAACAATCTATCCATAATCTTTGATACATTATTGAAAACTGCTTTTAAATGACAATCATTAGATACAAAGATAGTATATAACCCGGATTATCTGATAATATTTTTATTATTTTTTAACCGAGGATACAATTTCACATCACTTTATAAAGTTAAATATTTTTTATTGTAAAAAAAATATTGAAATTAAATTAAAATATTCCACAAACAATGTTAAAATAGTTTCATCAACAGTAGTTATAAAGGTTACATAAAATTAATATTAAATACATTAGATCCGTGAGGTATGCGATAGACAGACATATGAACATTCCGCGGAAGATGCTAAATGTCAAATCGAAAGGCGCGGTTCCATTACCACACGGTTTTATTTATTTAATTCATGAGACGATTTTATTTAATTTTACATTGCAAATAATAATATTGTGATGTCTATTATATTTTGTGATTAAGAGGCATTTTAGGTGCATTTTATATTATTTCAAAAATAAAATGTCGTTAGAGAATTTATAAGTTAGAATTGAAGGAGTGTTCATTTGTTTCTGATCGAAATATTTTACGGATTTAAATTAAGTTATGAATGCAGACTTTTTATTAGCTATAGCTACTCTGTCACTTAGCAAATCTTTTCTCGCTTTACGTAAACTAGTTATCAAAATACGAAGATGGTATTAAATTGTAGGCCGGTTCAAATCTTTCGTCTCTCTGCTGCTCAGCTGCTCAGCACAGCTAAAATTATAGCTGAACACTTAAGAAACAGGACCAGGATTGTATCTTTATTCTTGATGAATTTGAAGCGATTAAATTTACATTTAATACGCAAGGGAGGTTGGTATTATAATTACTTAAGTATTGAAATCCCTTATATTATATTTATTGATCAAGCGAAGATTAAGGAAATTTTTGAAGCAATTGGATAAAAAAGTATACACAAACATTATTAATAGTTATAACAAAATTGGTTGAAAAAAATTAGTAAGTAATTACTTAGACTAACTTTTTATACTGTTTTTTTATGTTTTTTTTTTTTCAGTTTTTATTGTTCATTTAAATGTGTGGTGTAAAAAAGTAATTTACTTTTAATAAAATAAATAAGTATTAATTTTTAACTAGTATCGTAACTGCTTGGAGGCCGAAGAAACAGCCACCTACGTCGTAATCGAATGTCCAGGGGTGGCTAACTACAGAACAATACCTGGATGAGCTGGGATCACTCCCTGAGACCTTCACCAATCTAGGAAAGTTGGTGGGCTTCATAGCTAGCAACCATCTTCTAACACGCAAAATAGGTGCTTGACATCGAGTTGCAGAAACTCGCTCGCAATTATTTTTATAAACTTTAATATTTATTGTAATTGACTATCTTTGCGTACTATTGTACCTATAGAGTGAATTAATAAATGAAATAAATGAATCTCGTGTCGTCCAACAATGGACACTGGAGCACGCGGCCGGTGAATGTATCGCGGGTTCGAAGCCAGTTATAGTTTTTTATTCTCTAATTATACGACATCGTGTCAAGGTGAGCCACACGTTGCGATACGTTATTGGGATTTATTATTATTTATTGTTTAAATCTTTTATTTTAAATATACCAAAATATATGAAATTCACGTAGGCGTGTACGCTTTTAATATAACTTAATTACTTAAAACGTATTTACCATTATATATTTTAATTATATTTTTGTCATTACGTTAAAATAAACAATAATATTAAAATCCATTAATTGCCTTTACCAAATAAAAATACAATAATCATTCTGCTAAAAAAAGAGTTAAGGGTAATGTGGTAAAAAGGCTATATTCAGCATATGTTACGGGCATCTTAGGATGTCGTTTTTCAATATAACCCTTTCAGAGCAGCTGATGTTAGATATTATATAAGACTACTATATAAGATATACTAGCTTGAGACTATTATATAAGATATACTAGCTTTCCGCCCGCGGCTTCGCACGCGTGGACCACTATCCTATCTTTCAAATTGGATCAACCTGCACACAGTGTGTAAAATTTGGTTACAATCGGTTAAGTAGTTTAGAAGTCCATTGTAGACAAACACTGTGACATAATATGAAAGAGATGATTAAACGCAATGAAAGAAAGAAGAAAGAATAAATAATTTATTGGGACAAATCATTATACATACATTTACAGACATAAAGTAAACAAACGAAGTATACAAATGAGTGCCCCAACTGGGTCTCCACCCATTGTATAAACGGAATTCCAGGTACAGATGGAATTCTCACACGGATTTGAACAATGCAATCAAAATAAATATTCAGATTCCGATGATCCTAGCTACCATTTTGGGGAGGTGTTTGAGGCAAGCTGAAAACTTGTCTGATGCCTCTCCTATTATACCCCGACATGGAACTGTAGACCTGGCTGGTGGTTTTTACCCGTTATTTTCCGTGATCCTGATTATTACCCGTTCTCGAGGCATTTCCAGGAAAAACCTATCTGATGTTCTTTCCCGGGTTTCAAATTCAGCGGTTTAGGCGTGAAGAGACAGACAAACTGACTAAAGTCACCATGTCTGTATCTTCTTTACTATGTGTGCAAAAATATTTTTTTAACATCAAAATATAAACTAAAGTTAAAATGAAATAAAATTTTAGTATTGTCTTAACATTTATGAATCGATCAATTGACCATCTACGTCGAAAAATGCGTATTTAATGCGTTACCTTGGATTAAATCATCCATTTGTCCTTTGAATATATATAAATAATCGTTAATATTATGTGTAATTTGATAAATGCAATATAATGACTGTATTTTGATGGAATGTGATATTTATTTTATAAAATATAGCCTATGTTACTCGTGGATAATATAGCTATTGAATGGTGAAAGAATTTTTTAACTCGGTCCAGTAGTTTTTCATTACAACCAAACAAATAAACAAAGTTTTCCTCTTTATAATAGTAGTGTGACTAGCAAAAGTCCTGCGTAACAAATATTTGTGAACCTTTAAAAAATGATCCATCTATAAGAAAATGAAAACCAGAAAATGATGAAAGATGGTATAGCAAGTGTCTATAAAAATAAAACTAGTATATAACATGCACAATAAATTACAAAAAAATCGATAAATAAACGACATATGCATATTAGATTGTAAGATTATGTATTGAAATGCAGATTCGATTAATTTTATGTACAAACACGATTTATTTCCGATGATCTTGATTTTGGAAAAAATCATTAGACATTAAAATACAGGTGTAGTGTAAAGAGTGGATATTATATCTGCAGATAGAGGAAACAATGACGGTTCAAAAAATATATTTCATGTACAGTAAAAGACCCTCGCTTTTTGAGATATTTCCTTCAGAATCTCAATGATTAATTTTTTCTTATCTAATCATGGTGATAACACCACACCCTGTATATTTAATGAAATAAAAATGTATTACTAAATAAAACTCCACTCTTCAAAATAATTTCATGAGTGTAGGTGCAAGAATGTATTTCGCTTCTTGCGCGCTTGGATCCTAGTGTGGGGTTCAAAGCTGTATTTTTACGTATTATAATAAATCTTTTTGGAACAAATAAACACAATTTAATAACAACTAATAGAAACAGTTGCATCACCGTCTTTTGAAAACGTGGCATTTCGTTAACGCTAGCTTTCACCTGAACACCTTTATATCCTTTGTATAGGCCTTCCGTGACATTTCCCTGATTATGAATACTTTGATTGCACTGTGATATTTCATATTAGTTAGAATGAGTAATAATTATTAACTTAAGAGGAGGAAGCAAGATATGAGCGAAGCTTGGGAAACTATTTTCAGGTTGTTTTCTAAAGCTTCTGTTTCATCGTGACTTTAGTTAAGATTAACTACCATAACACCATTATACACCATACCATAATACCATTTCTTTGCCTATTCCAGCAATTATCTTTTTTTTCACAAATAAGAATCCTGTGCTATGAAGTTATGAACACCCCTCGCTTTCCTTAAAGCTGCCAAAGCAACTACGACACTTTTTTGTTGTAGGTGCTCATGGGCTACTGTCAGTTTCATAGCATCAGGAGAACTTCATACCCAATTTGCCTGCAGCTTAAAAAAAAAACAAGACAAATCTTTTTTCTGAAAAGTTTAATTTTTTTGTTAGAAATTGGTAACCCTACGTGCCCAATTCATGTGAATACTCTAAGCTCACTATAAAAACACATTAATAAAAATGAAACCAAATAAGTATCAAACTTGTTTCTTTGTTTCTAATATCTGCGTAAACCACTAAGAATGAATTTACGAAGCCATAAATTAAAGACGATTTCCTTAAACATTCGGCATAATTACATCAGTCTAATTTATATAATGATTTATGGTTTTAATTATAATTGATTGCATTAATTTAGGTTTTAGAATCAGGAAGTTTTCGAAGCAAAGGTTAAGGTCTTAGACGCTGATATAATTAGTAACCCTAATAATTTTTGCATCTAGTTTTTTAGTCCAGTCACATTCGAGCGAATTAAACCTATAATTTATTAATTTATATTAAAAAATGGTTGGCAAATGTGTGTGTGTGTTTGTATGAGAGAGAGAAATTACATGATGCGCCTACTATATTATATCAGATCGAGCAATAAACTGTTGTCATATAAGTAAGCTTTTTTAATAATGTCATATAATTAAATAATTAATTTGATATATTATTGAAAACCGCCGACTTTTATAATTATATATTAGACATATTAAAGAGTAAGGATAGCAAAGGATCTTTTTTTTCAATCCTTACCCCATTTATTTTTTAGGTCCAGAATACACACAAGTATTCCATTAATTATGGGAATGGGCAAGTATTTTAACAATATTATTATTTATCATCTAAATTCTGAAAACAGAAGTTACAGCTTAGAAAAGAGGTTCATTAAATTCTGTTCTTGTTTCTGTGTTTTTTTTTGTTTACCCTATACACATACTAATCGAATAGATTAAAAATAATATCTTAAAATCTAAATGTTACTAGCTTTCCGCCCGCAGCATCGCACGCGGGCACCGGTGTGTAAAATTTGGTTAAAATCGGTTAAGTAGTTTAGAAGTCCATCACGGACAAACACTGAAACGTTATTTATATATTATATTAAGATAATTATAAAAGATCGATCTCACACCTCGTTTCTTAATTAATATTATTTAATGGATGTTAATTGTTGAAATGTTTTAGAATTGAGGCCTATCGCCTTACACACACGTTTGAGGCACGTTTTGAATGCTAAATGACCACTTTAAGCTGGGCCGATCTGTATTAAACCTGTGCGTATGGGTAAAGCTAGGCTATGAATATATTTTAATGCTATAGCAGGCAAGTAGCGGTTCATGTAATGTTATTGTGACCGCAGCCCATGAACTTATACAACATCAAAATTTCGCAGATGCCTTGACGGCTTGAATAAAGGGGAGGGGATAAGGAGAAGATTAATGATGGAAAATTGGGAGAGGAGTTGAACAGGACGGGAGAGGAATGGGATGGGAATACAGGGCTACGGCCCGCGGTCACCGTACGAAACACAGTGCAATACTGCTTCACGCTGATCTTCTGCTAGGGGGTGAAATTTCACCAATGTGAGCTTGGCCAACTGTTCAATCTTATTCTTTAGATAGCTATCGATATTATTGTAATACTAAAAGCTACACAATTTCTGCGATTTGTTGCTAGTCAATTTCTGGTATATTTTCAGAATTTTTATATCAATTTTTAACATATTACGGTAAATAAAGGCTTTTATTTAATATGGAAGTACGTTGAAACAATAAAGAAAATACTACAGACAAACTATTAGCTGGTTTAGGTGATAGGACACTTATCTGATCTATAGCCCGAATTTAGCAGAAGCTATTACTAGCAAGGATGTAGAAAACAAAAGTGGTACTACAAAGTCCGCCATTATTTTTAAAAGGGTGAAAACAATAAAATTATAGTGTGAGTAACTTTATTTGGTTAGCGAAAATCGTCAGATATTTTTTATGCACTACAAGGGCCTGTAGCATAAGCCGTCTGTCACATAAACTGAATTCCACGTGAGCGAAGCCGCGGGTACAGCTAGTTACTATAATATAATTGATAGATTGTATTGTTACTTCTTGGTGGAAATGCATTTTAAGTATTGAATTAAAGACTTTTTTACACTAGTTCCACTATTTATTTAAAAAACATTATTTAATTACAACCGGTTTCGAGAATTCATCATCAGGTAGTAAACAATTAAAAAAATAACAAAAAATGTGGGTAGTAGATTCGATGTCACAGCATAAATACGTCACAAAATTAACAGATTAAACAATGAAATCATCTATGGTCATATATATTTAAAAATTAAAATTAATTTGTAATGTCAAATAACACATTTAAAAATATATAAAATAAAATAAATATAATTGCAAGTTAAAGTAGAAAGATATAGTAGTTACTATAATAAAGTATATCATCAACTGGATAGTGACCACAAGTTCGCCGAAAAAGGTCGCCGAGACAGGTTATAGTTATGTATGTAAATTATAACATTCTGGTTCCAGCGTGCGTAGGGCAGATGCGACTAGAGGTCAGGACGACTGGAAATTCTTTGTTAGATAAGTGTATTATTTACTAGCTGTGACCCGCGGTTTTCGCGTATATCTGCTTTTCACGTACCTGTGGAATTTAATGAAAATCCTTTCTTAGCAGATGTTTACGTCATAACATCTCCTTGCTTGCCAAATTTCAGCCCGATCTGGCTACGCGTTAATAGATCACTATTTCAGTTTCAAACAATCTCTGTACAAAATTTTATTCAAATCGGTTCAGTCGTTTAGCCGTCAAGAAGCGATAGACAAATAGAACGACAGACTAGCGTCTAACCACAGCTTCGCTCGCATTAAATTTTGGAATAAATAGGTCAATAAAAAGTATCACCTAATCAGCCTATCTAATTCCGAAATTTTATCAAAATCCATACAGTAGAAGAGGCGTCATTGCACAGCCAAACATCCTAACTTTCTCACCCGTAACCACACTTGCTGTAAAGTGTTCGTCGGCTTAAATAATGTTGATAATAAACCACGTTTAAAATCCGTTAAAACATTTAACATGGAAAAATACGTTATTTAAACTAGAATTTCCACAACCGAAAGATATTTCGAAAAAACTTCAATCTTACATCAGAAACCGATAAAGCTAGTTGACAAATTGTTTTGCAACAATATAATATTTAACATTACATTGTGTATTTCCCCAAAACCTTGCATTTACCGAAAATCCGTGAATCATATTGTATAAGATATTGCATACAATTTCTACATTCTATTCATGTTTGTGACATTTTTACTGGTTTCCAAGGCTTTTTATGTAAGACCTAAAAACCAATTTACAAATGCTAAATATTTTTTTTATAAATTAACACCTTTTCTAGACGAAATTGTGTATTATCATGTACTTACTACGTACCATGTTGTACTTATTCTGTTTAATGTAAATTAGGGTGCATGCATGTCACTACTTATATTTAATAGCATCTTAGAAGTTAAAACAATTATGTATACTATAGTATATAAATCTACACTAATAACACGAACAAAAACTTTGTTTGTTTGGTTGTACTTGTAATGAATGGGCTCAAAAACTACTGGACCGATTTTAAAATTTAGTTATATTTTATAGGCTATAAATATATAACATTATGCTACGGGAGCGAAGACGCGCGGATCATCTAGTAAATAAATATTTATTATGCAATTCTTTTAGGTCACCCGCCTCTTTACAAAATTTCAAATGTCTACTTCGTTGGTAGGCTGGAAGGGATTCTTGTCTAGCGATAAGGCCGACATACATGTTTTCTTGTAATCTTACTAATATTATGTAACTGAATGAGTAAATGTTTGTCTGTCAATCACGCCTCAACTACTAGACGGATTTTGATGAAATCCCGTATACGGGTGTACAATGTCCTTCTCATACTTTTGTGTGAAATAAAAAATCATCATTGATTCATTCAAAGAACTGCTCTCTTTCAAGCCAAATGCAGGTCACCTGCTCAAATGATAGCCGCCGTCTATTACCACCTGTAAAAGAAACAGAATAATAGAAAAAACAGGCAGACAGACACCAGGACAAGTTAAGAAAAATAAAAATTAAAAAAAACATAGCTATACATGCTATAATTTAAAAGTTATAAAACTTATGTAAACAATATTTAGCCATTTATGCATAACTAACAAACAAACATTCAACATTCACATTATAACGCTAAATATATAAGTACACAAGAATGTATGACAGTCCAAGACTTCTAATGCCATAAACAATTTGTACGACAATTATTTAACACAAAACAATCACAATATAATTAAACGACGCTTCAAATTCCACATTACAAAATCGCTTAAGTTTGCACATATATAAAAACTTAAGGCCTATAAATTCTGCCGACGACTTGCATAATTCCGCGAAGGTTGCGTCGCACCCAGCCTACGCACTTATGATGTCCTGGTACCGAAGACCCATTAATAATTTTAACACATCTTTTTAATATGCTAATTTTAGCAACTGTGAAAATATTTTTTTTTTTCAAAACGAATTCCCTTGTAAGTAACGTATTTTATTCATAAGTAATTTGTCAAAAGTTTACATCAATAAAAAAATTTTCTTCTATTTAATATAGCTAACTAGGTTTTGTCTGCAGCTCCACGTCATGATGTCCTGGTACCGAATACCCATTAATAATTTTAACACATCTTTTTAATATGCAAATTTGTTTGTATGCAACTGTGAAAATAATTTTGTTCTTTTTTTCCCAAAACGAATTCCCTTGTAACCTATTTTATTCATAAGTACTTTGTTACATTACATGACTTATTATATTTTCTATACTATTTTCTTCTATTAAATATAGGTTACTAGGTTTTGTCTGCAGCCCCACGTGTTCTCATGATATCCTGGTACCGAATACCCATTAATAATTTTAACACATCTTTTTAATATGCAAATTTGTATGCAACTGTAAAAATAATTATATTATTTTTTCACGGATTCACTTATAACCTATTTTTACCTATTTTATACACTTGTAGTAACCTATTTTTTTAATTACTTAATTATATTTTTCACTAGCTGATCCGCACGGCTTCCCTCTCCTAGCATAATGTTATATATATAATATAGCCCATAAAAAACCCTCTAGTAAACGATTACTAATCACGAGATTAATGTAGCTTTCGAATGGTGAAAGAAGTTTTTAAATCGGTCCAGTACCTTTGAGCCTATTCATTACAACCAAACAAAGTTTTCCTCTTTATAAGTGAATAAGAGAGTAAGTAATTATAAAATATAGCTTGCTAGTTTCTGTCTGCAGCTCCACGTCATGATGTCCTGGTACCGAATACCCATTATTTTAACACATCTTTTAAATATGCAAATTTGTATGCAACTGTGGAAATTTTATTATTAAAAACTGTGCGCGCTGCGGATGCACTTGTACCTACGGTAGTAACCTTCTTTATTTACTTCGATTTTTAATTATTAAAAGTAGTAAGTAGTAGTAGTAGTAGTAGTAGTACTAAGTAGCTTAGTAGTTTCTGTCCGCGGCTTCGCTTGCCTTAAATTATACATATGCCTTGCCGTATACAAGTATAATGTTCATCAAAATGTGATACTATATTTATAAAGAGGAAAAGTTTGATTTTTGTTTGTTTATTTAAATTTATTTGGTTCCAAAACTACCGTACCAATTTGATTTTTTTACCATTAGAATCCTACATTATCCCTCATAAATATAGGCAATATGCTACGGGTGCATATAGTAGCGCGAAACAGTTAGTATTAAATAACGAACAAACAATAAAATAATACTTCTTTATACTATTAGTATGAATACCTTTACGGATCCGGATAAACCTATAGTTTTGCATAAATATTGATTTTAAAACGCTGCATATATTTTTTTGTTGCAACTGCAATAGCACAACCAAACTTAAGGTCACGATATTTGCTACTATAACAACAGGAATAAAACAATAACTGCGAATATATTTAAATCGATACAAAATATCACGACGGGTTACTTTGTACCTAATAAAATTTAGACCCAAACACATAATAAATTAATTATTTATTAAGTAGACTCTCAAAATGTAAAATATTATGATGTGTATAACATTTATTGAGTTGATCAATAGGAGGACTTTTAAAATGTAAGATATTATGATATGTATATAATCGTCACTTCGTTATCCTTTTTAGGGTAAAAAAATCAATCCTTGTCAACTTGTATGAAGTGATTTTCATTAAGACATGAACAACATAACACCTTTACAGTCACAGGTTAGTAGTATCATAGGTGCTTTATAGTCCCAAAAGAAGGGAAAAGAGGGGAATTGGTAAGGAATATGTATCTCCCGCCCCTTAACAAATGTTGAACTAAAACACAGGAAATTTTACTTTCTCGGTGCAAACTTGACACAATTCTTGCAAACTGCTTGACTCAGGGTTATGAGAGAATTTGATAATTATGACACTAACGACTCACCCTGGCTACGCACCTACTATATCATCCATCCTATATGTACGTAAGCCTCCCTTCTCAACCATTCTACCTATTACAAAAAAAACATGAAAATCCATTGGGTAGTTTCGTTCATCTAAGCATACATAATATAAAGTGTGAGAACAAACATAGGTGCACTCTCTATTCCTTTTACTCTCATAACCCGATGGGACGGCAGACCGACACAACCGGAGAGAGATCAGGCGCAGAACCAACGGGTTTACGTGCTCTCCGAGGCACGGGGTGTTCCAACTTCCAGAATCAGGGCTGTTAATGAGATTTTTTAAGCTATGATTTCAAAGAATACAAAGGGACTGTACTATGCCGGTGCCAGACACGAGAAGCAGTCACTTCTTTGAAGACTATGCTTACGGCACCTGAGATGTGTCTTAACAAAAACATATTTAGTTATTTGATCATGTCATTTTGTAGATAGGTAGTCTATTAGTGGGATGAGGTGATCGACTACTTTCCCCTAGAATCCCCACAGGATCGTAAATAGTCCGGGTGAAATCGCGGAACACAGCTAGTAATATAATAAATTTAAGGATTAAACTAAATCCTTAGCCATGACACGGTAAAAAAACGAAATATTTATTAGACACATCCTCATATATCACAAGATCGCTAATTACGAATTACAAGTTGTCATTGAACTTGTTTGGTAATCGATGTAAATATTGCTAAGCTTGCTTTACACGAGCGTTTGAAACATAACATTATAACGTTCATATTAAATATGCAGCCGATCACCTTATTAGTATACAAAATATAATGAATTTGTTTTTATCTTTTCTGTAGTTGCGGTGCGATAGACATGCAAACATTCACCGATCTAAACATCAAAACATCCAAATTTATATTATAAATTATAAATATTAAATTATTATTTTTTTATTTATTTTTTTTCTGACCTATTTGCAATAATTATTATATTGTGATTTTAGACAAATGTTGTGTATGCCTTTAATTGATAAATACATATCTATAAATTGTGTATTATCATAAATGTTGTGTGAGTTTATAGTTGACGTACCTTTAATAAATAAATAAAAAAAGGAATAAATTATTAATTGTAATTCATCATTATTTATTGAGAATACAAAGTATTAATATAAACTACAGAAGATTAAAAACTACAAAACGCTAAATAACTCTACTATAAAAACGTATTACACTCATTTTGATAATCCTACCTAAATAGTAAAACTAAACTCAAATGTTGAACTATTAAGATTACAAATACATATTTTGCGTGTTTGTGTGTATCTCCAAAATGGACCTTGAATAAATTATATATTTGGTAATGCTTATGCATTTATACGCTTTAAAGGCGACATTCCTTATTGATGAATAATTTTATGCATCAGTTGAAATCTCACCTCAATTGTTTTCGAAAATAAACTGATTTTGACGTATATCTCAGTTGAGGATAAGTGATCAACGCTAACTATAATCTCTATACTCTAGAAACAATATGCTTTACTTAATGAACTTACTCCCGTATTCACAAACAATACTTGTGTAAAATAGTAAAACTATGCAACGTTAGGCGTTTCTCAGTGTGTTCCAAATTACAAGTCTTTAATGTAAAATAATAAGACTTAATTTAAACGTCAAGTGAGAAACCGCCACTCAAGTATCGTCTCTTTATAGGTTTTTGGAACCCTGTGCATTGTGGGACTAATAGTATTATACTATGTAATAGGGGGAATATGACAGGAACACCTCTCTCAATCTTCAGACGAGCTCTAAGGAGTAAATAAACAAATGACAAAACACTACCATTGCACACTGCATAGTTCTACCACCGAACGTCACGCCGTAATATCAACTCCCTTTTCACCATATGAATAATTGGCTACCACTGTTTGCTTCGCCCGCAATTCTTTCCTCGTACAGTGAAGCTTTTAAACGACCTTTCATCTGCAGTATTTGCGAACAAATTTGACATTGGGGCCTTTATTTCCATCAATGCCATGTGAATACAGGTGTGACAGGTGTTACAGGTGTCCATGGATAGTGGTGATCACTTCACTTTAGGTGACCTACATACGCCTTATACACTGCTATAAAACATGCACCAAGATATTATATTTATGATACATAAAAATAGAGGCAATTCACAAAATCGACGAATTAACGTGCTCTACTAACCTTTTCACGCCACGTTACTTAGATATTTTGTTATAAAATTTGAATTTGTTCTCAATTTAGGACTAAATAACAAAAACTTACTATTGGTAATATATTATTTTTTTCTCTTTATGTATTTATTCATTTCAACATTAAAAATAATACATACAGAGATTGAATTAGGACCCAAACTAGGCTAGACCTGTATTTTGGGATCCTTTACATGATGCATTAATAAAAAATCTCTCACTATTAATTACATTTATCGATTTATAAATAAGAATTTTTTTTCATGTACAAAATACGTACCTTAGAGGGAACTATTTTTAAGAAAATTACATTTACTTTTTCCCTTTAAATCGATTCATATATTCACAATTACAATACAATATTAGAATTAGTTTTACATATAATACAGGTTCTTACATAAGCCCTGAGATGACCCGTGACACAGGCTAAGCCAAATATCAGTTATGTAATACTATGTAATAGAACCATTCATGATAAATATGTGAGGTAATTTCTATTGTAACCTTTGAACAGATGTTCGACCGCCATATTTATTTGTTATTGCCTCGTTGGTTATAAAAATAGTAGAAAGTAATTTCAACCCGCGGCTTCGCTAGCATTAAGGGTCCATAATTAAAGGTCAATCACCTAGCTAATCTGGCCTATCTGTATACGCAATTTCATCAAATTCGTTCTGTCGTTGCGGCGTGATTGAGATACAAACATATAATCATGCTAACAGTATAAAGGATATCAGTAAGATTGTCTAGTTGGTTAAAAAATATCGTGCTTTAAAATTAAAAAAAAAACATTTATTTTCATGTATCAATATGAACGACTTAAAGGGAATTCATAACTATGACGAACAGAATAATTTAATGCTATATTAATAAAAAAATGTTTTCTATGCTAATATATCATCAATAATTTCTCTTCATGATTCAAATAGACGTTAGTTATTCGATGGGAGTGTATAAGTAAATATTGAATCTATCAACATCAATACAGATAAAATATTTATACAACGCATTGATCTATATAATTCTATTGTAATATAACTTCTTACATAACTTGAGTGGGCGCGAAATGTTTGGGGCCTGAGGCAGTTTGAGTTTTATCAATGCAATGAATATATTTTAAAGATTTATAGTTCTGTAAGCTACTCATTAATTTATGAGTATTAGCATAACCCTATCTTTAAAATTGGGTCGTCTATATACCACTATATATATAAAGGGACTCAGTATTTTTATTTTGTATACTTTTTTTTTGTTAAGAACTGTGAAGTTTTAATCATTGCGTCTATATTTAACACTGTCAAATGTACTTTATAGTATGGGTTTAAGTAAGATTGATATTAGCCGGTATGACTTTTGGTGTACTAATATTATAAAGAGGAATGATTTGATTTCTTATTTGTTTGAATTAAATAGGCTTCGAAATTAATGGACCGATTTATAAAAATATTTTACCATTTGAATGCTACGTTATCTCTGGACATAGGCTATATTATGCTACAGGATCGAAGCCACGTGGAATAGCTAGTTATCAATATTTAACAAGTATATTTATTACACTAATGAATTTATTCTAAAAGTTTTATGTTTAAGCTTTTTAAGCTTCTCAAAAAAGTAATGCCACTGTAAATAGTGATTCTTTAAGAGATTCTTCAAATCGAGAGTGGGTCAAAATGTCAAAGAGGTCTAAAAAGGTCTAATCTATATCTTTAGTAATATTTAACGAAATTGGTTCACCCATTTTGATGAGAAAATGGGATATATATATAAAGGTTAATATAAACTGTTGCATAATTATTAAATTAATGGAAATGTCTCTTTTTGGTTCGCGAAAAAGTTTTCATTGAAAAATAATGTATATGAGTTGCATGCCTCGATAATAAGATGATAATTGTGATAATCAGTTTTTTCAATAACTGTACTTCGAAAATAAATACGAATAAACATGAAATATAAATAAAGGTCTGCATCCGGTTATTAATTTACATCAATATAACAAATAAGAAAGTAACATAATGCAGGTCTGTTTGTTTGTTACGTTTATACCGTGAAAATGTAATATTGAAACATAATGTATTCTATAATAGAATTTATGTAATATTTGCAGAATGATTTCTGTTTAATAATACACAAACTATGAAATAAATAAAATAAATAAATCATTTATTTCCAAGAAGCTTTTACATAAATTATGTCGCTCAGGTTCCTGAGATACTATAAACTATAAACTGTTTTTCAGGAACCTGTGCCTTCCATATTTATAACTATTCATACTTTAAAAATAAAGATAAACACATGCGAATTACAATTATGTCTATGTTTATCTATTCCAATGATAAACGCAGTTAAACAAACATACTTTTCTACTTTATGATATTACTAGTAGCTCCGCGCGGCTTCGCTCCTGTTGCATAATGCTCCAATTATAACCTACAAACCCGGTTGCACTCTGATCCTGTGACAACTCCGGAATTTAAGTACATAGGGTATTTTATTTTATTCTGAATCCTTTGTATACCAAGATTCTTCATAATTGGATCAGTAGTATTTGCGTAAAAGAGTTACAAACATACATATATCCTTAAAAACTTTCGCATTTATAATATTAGTAGGCACTCAGTGAAGATACGGCTTTCTAATGATGAAAGAATTTTCGAAATCGGTTCAGTAGTTTTTGTGACCATTACAAACATACAACAAATATTTCTCTTCATAATATCAAGTAAGATTACCAAACAAGGAAACTTATAAAGTTTACTTACTAAATCAGTTAATAACACATCTTTGCCATTCGTTGCAAAACCATATAGATAGGTCGCCCTTTACGTATTTCCTATATATTCTATTAATGGGAAATATCTATACTTATCTTTATAATATAAGACGCGATGATTTAATTGTTTATTAGTGTTGAATAAGCTCTGAAACTAGTGGATCGATAAAAAATATTTTAAATCAAATACTACATATCCCTGAAAGTTTTTATTGGTTGTTTGTTAGTATTGAATATGCTACTTGAGCGAAGCCATGCGGATCAGCTAGTTCTTTATATAATTATGGCTTCCTGGAGTAGTTAGGTTGGATCGAATGAAAAGTCATTCTTACCCGCAAAATAGACGCTTTAGTCGTCAAAACCAGCCCGAAAAACAAATGCCAAGTGGCAAACATAAGTTGTAATTGTCAACTTTGTATTTTTATTGTCTGATAGGAACACAAAAAATAGATCATAATCCTAAACACATAGTTCTTATTACTTTATTGAAGTCGTAGTAAACGAAGTCGCGAAAAATAACTAAGTATATTCTTATATAGAGATGGTATCTATTTAAAACTACTGGAAAATTATAACAATTCCGTCACCCATAATCACTTTGTTAATGTGTAAAGTTCAACTGTCGCTACAAGATGACCTCATTTGAACTTGCAAACTTGTTTAATATAAGTACTAAAAATTATCATTAGTATCGATTTTTGACTAAAAATACTAAGACTATAATACCCAATAATAATTATTGTATGATATTATTTTGTATGCCAGTACATTTTATAATATTAAATATAGAAATGGGTCAAAATAAAACATAAATGTAAAAATAAAGTGTTGGTATTTTTTACTCCGGATCAGTTTAATTTCTAGCTTATAACTTTTTATAACTGAGCAAATTGATTCCAAAAAATGTTTCGTCTAATATAACGAAGTTAAAAAAGAAGCTTTCAAATTGCACAAAATCAAAAAGTTCGAAGCGCCTCGATCCCTGAAAAAGCTCAAAACTCTACCAACCTCATATTCCCATAAGCAAACATCCTTCAACCAACCGGACATAAGGAACCTTTAGAGGATTGACCAAAGCCGAGATCAAATGTCACAACTCGTCCTTGCCGGCTGCTTAGTCAGTATAAAAACGAGCATCTTCAACCGAAGAGCATCATTCGCTTGATTGCCTTGCAACGCACCACACAAACAAATCAAAAATGAAATCGGTAGGTTTCATCCTTTCAAGTGTCTTTAACTGTTTGAGTGTCAACTTAACTGTTCCCAATCTAACGTGTATTCTCTTTACAGTTCGTAGTTTTCGCTCTCTGCGTTGCCGCTGCGCTCGCCGCTCCTCCTTCCTCCCTCGACCGTGATGCCCAGATCCTGAAGTACGAAAGCGACAACATCGGAGTTGATGGATTCCAATACGCGTAAGTATCTGTTACAAATTGTATAACATTGGGAACTATAATGAACTATGTGAAGGGAAGGAACACTTCATTATTTCAGAATTGCATATTTTCAATATTTGTAACTCTTTCATCGTATTCGATCTTTATTCATCTCGATTATGATTTCGATACACAAATGGTTTTGATTTTGAAACAAGATTGACGAAATGTATAAATATTCATAAAATGTCATCACGTGTATTCCATAATAAGTTGTTCCTACTTTAAATTTGAATAATTCCAACAGTGTCGAGTCCTCCAACGGCATCAACATCCAAGAATCCGGTCAACTCAAGAATGTAGGATCTGAGAACGAGGCTCTGGTCGTCCGCGGTCAGTTCTCCTACGTCGGTGACGATGGTGTCGTCTACTCCGTGTCCTACATCGCTGACGAGAACGGCTTCCAGCCCTCAGGCGCTCACCTCCCCGTCCCCCCCCAATAAGCCCATCCAAATTAGCTTATAATCTAGTCCAAAAATACTCAACTTCCCTTACCCCCCATCCCTTGTTTGATCGTTCAAGCGATTCTGTGATACCCTCCTGATTTCTATTGTTAATAAACGAATGTTATAATTATTTTTGCTTTTCATTTACGTCTATATAAGTTCGAGATAAAATCTCAAGGTTTCATAAATTTAATATTCGACTTAGTGGCGTGATATTTATAGTTGATTAGAAATAAATGCGCTGTTTTGTAGTCAAAGTTGACGGTGAGACCGGTATGGTAATTCGTGACCTTCTCTTGTATCGGCAATCTCATTATTATTTTAATGTTTGTTACCGTGGAATCCTAAATTTTGCCACTAGCTTTAGAATATATTACAGCTTTTATGTCATCGATATTTTTAGATTAAAGCAGCTTGTCGTGATCCGGATTTCAAAGGATTTTTTTTTTAATTTTACACTTTAACTAGATGTTCTTTCGTAGCATAATATAACAAAGCTTACATTAAAGCCTTAGTGAATTCTGCTTTCTAATGGTGATAGAATTTTCGAAATTGGACCAATAGTTCTTGTGTGGAATCATACAAACATAATACATAAAGACAAATATTTGCTCTTTATAAAATAAGTAATAAGTATAAATAAGTTGTTCAAAATCAACTACAGGCTACATATTCGGCATATTTTGAGTTTGACTGTAGTGAATGAAAATTATATAGTAAGTTTTAATTGATTTGTTAATAAATAAGAAACTCACACCTCTTACTGGGGAAATACGAGAAGAAAGAAAGAAAACGCATTTAATACAAAAACAATTCAGCATAATATGCTGGGAATTCTCACATCGCTGATTTTCAATAATTCATAGAATTCTCAGTAAATATTACAATAAAAACAAATTCACGACTGACCTAGGGAGAAGATTGAAAAGGACCAGACGATTTGAGCCAAGTGCAGTGTTAAATGAAAATAGTGACAGTGAACTATTTCCCCGAAGCACATGGACGATGTGAGTTCCTCTTAACAAACACTAATCAAGTGACAGTGGACACTATCTTAGAATAATTTTATTGTAGCATTAAGGTTAGAAAAAAAATACTTATTAGTCTTGTAGGCTAGATTGTAATTAGAAAAAGGGACTATGTTATTTTTAGGACCCTAATTTTATTAATTAAACTGTGGGTTTACACAATTTAATGACATGATAAAATCTTGGGTCGTAGATCTGCAGCTTTCCAGATTTAAATTCACAGAAGTATAACTTAAAATGAGTATACAACGCATTAAATTGTTATAAAGAATTTTTACAAATAAATATGAGATAGGTCGTTAACATTATATTAGTTTCATTTACTTATACGCATGTTCTTACTTGACTTTTCATTTGTTAATATCAATTTTAACACTTGAACATAAATAGGATCGAGTTTTAACTATAAACAGAAGGAATTCGGCTGATCCCTTGTGAAAATGTGGATTTTAGTAAGATATAAAAACTATATTGAAGGGATGGATGCTATAACATAAAAGCAATTATTGCTACTTACATAACAACTTCAAATCAATTTTAATAATTCATTTGTAAAATGCGGTTAATATATAATGTTACTTAGGATCTATTATATTTTTTAAATTGACTGGCAGAGATTGCTCTATTTAATAAGATCGCATGTTACACTTTATTTTTCTCTTATTTTGGTGTATTACATTTTTAATAGACAATCAAAAAGAAATACACATATTATTGTAGAATTTATTTAAACCCTAAAATATTTATATACAAGCTACTGCTCGCGTCTTTGCTCGCGTGAAAATAGATGAAAAATATCCTAATCCACCTAACATCCTCATCCAGCTATCACCTATATACAAAATTTCATCAAAATCGTTCAGTCGTTACAGCGTGATTGACGTACAAACATCCAAACTTTCACATAAGTAATATTAGTAGGATCAAATAACTTATAAACATAGCATTAAATGCACACCTAGCATATTGACATATGAAGAATTTACTTTCTATCGCCATGAACTTTATCTCTGACTCAGATTTAGCGACGGTGCTATACAATGCATTATATAACATCAATATATGACGTTCAATACACTCAAATATTTTACTAGCTTTTTACATGAACAGTTAATCGTTAATTTTTCCTTACAAATAGTTTTATAAGCAGGACCGTTGTATTTCAATTAACATTGTAAATCAGGATTAAAATTACATCAAAAATATGTAATAATACTATAAAATAAGAAGGTATTTTAATTCTTAAAAAACGATTTGCGTTTAAATGTATGAAGATATTTCACATTTTTGCATGCCTCATATACATATCAAAACGCAAAAAAAATAGTTTTGACATCTAATTTAACTGTATAATACAAATAAATACTATTGTACTAGCTCTCACCGGCAGCTTTGCTCGCGTTTATTTCCTATAAATAAAAAGAAGCCTAATATCTAATCCTTCTAATAGCTTATCTAAATAAGTAATCTAATAAAAAAAACAAACACACAAACATTTTTTCTATAATCACAAACAAATTACAATTCTCGCTATAATTAAAAAACGAAAGTGTTAATTATAAAGTAATTGAAGACATAAATCACAATTGATCATCGAAAGTTTTCGCCGGTAACCTTTGAGTCGTCCGCCTGGCCATGACCTTGTTGTGTAACTTTACGATAAGGCCAATGATACATTCACGACTTTTTTGAGAAAGTATCACTTTACTAGCAACTCGTGATCCGCATATATATTAATATTGAGCCTTATCCGAGCTTTAATTACGTGAATTTTCTGCTCAAATCTCAATGAATAGTGCTTTTTTCCGGGATACTCTAGTACTCCATAACTATGTGCTGCTTACAAAAACTTTAAGAAAAATTATTCCACATACACAACATACCATATAGAGACATAATTTACCAAAGGACAAAATAAAGATGCTGTGTACATGCCAAATACAGTAACCACGCATAAAACATAGCCACAAAGTGACCACAGGGCTGGTTTTTAAGTGGCCTCTTGGTGTGATTTTCGGAGCGCCAATTTCAAGGTCATTATTTGAGTAGATAAAATGTAAAGAGGTAACAACCAAATATAATATTCTTATGTCAGGATAATTAGATAGAAAAACAATTGAAATGAATCTATAGTTTTGCGTCTTAAAAACTATATTTTCCTCTTAATTCTTAATTAATAAATTAATTTACATAGTAGAAATAACCACAAATCTTAGCAATGATTAAACATGTTTCATTTTAAGAGAAAAGTTGCTAGAATAAAATCAGAAAACTTGCTAATTCTTTTGCGTTTTAGTAAGCCTTTTATGTAAATAAAAATCGTATAAAGCATCTGTGAAAGGGACTGTCATCTTTAACACAGGTCACTTTGTGACCTAGCTAAGACACCAGTCGGAATCCGTTTTTTATTAAAAACCTGCACTGCCATCGTTACTTTTTCCCATACAAAATTATACTACTTATAATCTTGCACGTCTTTATCGGGCAGAAAATGTATGTTACTCTTGATATTGTCTGCCACCTTTGTACTCATGTTCAAGAAAATAAATAAATACAAGGTATATTCATTGCCTAAAGCCTATGTTACTTATTAAGCGTGTAGACACCGCGTTGCGACTTTTTGGTCGCAGTCGCAGTCGCAGAACTGTAGTCAACCTTACAAGGAATGCAACTCAGTGACGTAACTCATGTAAGTTTACCACCCATCAAATTGTCATAATCGCCAATAATTTGCACTTTGCCGTTTGCCTAACTTTGACATTTCGATTGTAACCAGACTTAAGATGTTTTTTAAATGTTTTATAATTAGTTTTTTAATACGTAACTGTACTTAGACCGCCGCGGTGACTTTTGAGTTAGCAGTGAAACCCGAGGATCTGGGTTCGATCTCGGTGAAGAGGTGTGTCTTGGATCTACTTGTCTTGAATTTTTCCCATGCCTCGATGAGGGACAGGGGACTATAATGAGTAATAAATATGTAAACTGTTAAGGTTACATTACATTGGTCGTCAAGACGGTTGATTCTGTGTACGGGGCTCCTCGTATTTGACATAATGACCAATGAAATTAGTCATGCGGACTTTATAGCATGTGTTACGACAGTCTCCCGCATCCCGAACGCAAACGGCAACGACCAGTGAACACGATTATCCCAATACAGACTGCATGGCATGCAGGATAGAAATCGCCCCCTCGTGCGGATCCTAACGGCTTGGTTTAAATGCGCCTTTAGAAATTAAAATGGCAAAAAATTGGCCTTGTAATTTAAATTCAAATATAAGGTTAATAGAAGAGTTCCGAAAAAAGCTATTGGACCTTTTTTAAAATGCTTTCACAATTCGAAAGCTACATTATCCGCGAGTAACATAGGCTATATATATAACACTAGCTGCGCACCAGGGCTTCGCTTCCGTGGGAATATCGGGATGATATATAGCCTATAGCCTTCCTCGATAAATGGGCTATCTAACACTAAAAGAATTTTTCAAATCGGACCAGTAGTTTCTGAGATTAGCGCGTTCAAATAAACAAACAAACAAACTCTTCAGCTTTATAATATTAGTATAGATTATGCTACGGGAGCGAAGCCTGCTCTGTACCCGCAGATTAGCTAATATAAAATAAATACAAAATTCAGAACAAGTTTTCAAATACTGACAGATGTATTAATTCAAATACTTTTATTTTACAAATAAAGGCGTTTGATTAATGTCGTACAAGTCTACAATAAATGCACATTTCCGCCCACGCATTTATTACATTCTGATTTATCGAATCTACGAATAATACGTTTTTAAGATTTCGTTATTTATTGCTAAAATATTAACTCGTTTTAACATTTGTTGGTATTGTTATACATTTATGTTAGAAGATAATAGTAAAAGTTGATAGTTCAACGTGTTGCGATGGGTTAGAATGCATGTGTCGCCACCCCATTTCTACCCGTGTCGTAAGAGGCGACAGAGGGTAATTCTGCTGCATGATATCATCAGCGATAAAAGAGTGGGAGCCGAGCATTGCACGATTGGGTCAAGCTCGCACCGGTGCAATTACCACCTCCCCAGCAGAAGACCGGCGTGAAGCAGTATTGCACTGTATTTCGTACGGTGAACGGGTGCCCGGAGGCCTGTATTCCCATCCCATTCCTCTCCCGTTATGTCCTGCTCCTTTCCCAACTTCCTGTGATTAATCCTCTCCTTATGGCCTCCTCTTCCTACGACTAAGATCGATTTTAAATTATTAAATTTTGTTTGATAAGAATGCACAAAATAATCGTTCTTTTATTTTTTTGCTATCAATTCTTTGATAAAGAGATTTTTTTTAATTCATCTAAACTAATATTATATAGAGGAAAGATTTGTTTGTTTGTTAGTATTGAATAGACTCCGAAACTACAGGACAGATTTGGATGACATTTTGTACAGAGATTATTTGAAACCCCAGGATTGACATAGGATAGTTTTTATCCCGAAAATTCTACGGAAACGGGATATATACGCGGTTGAAACCGCAATGCTCAGTTAGTTGAGCATAAAACTATTGTGTCTTATTGCTTTGACTTTCATCAGGTGACATATACTCTTTAATAAATAATAAAATAAATCATTTGCAACATTAGAAGTTATCGTGGGTAACGCTTTATTCTGAATCATCGCCGGCTTACTGACCAATGAAGAACTGTGTTAAATTTAACGTCAATTTAAGATTTTGTTTTATTATTCCTTCCTTTGTAATATTAATTGACACATAAACTAACTTGACGTCATTTGACATAGACAGAGCAGGTGATTCGTTATTAGCAAAGTTATAGTTTAATCCGCCCGCATTTTATTCGGTTTAGAAACCGATTTGATGATTACCGCTTTTACTTTTTATTGCTATGAAATTATATTTAAATATTGATATATGTGTTGGTATTTATAACATTCAAACACATGTATCATCATATCAATAACTTTAGAGCTTTTAAGCTGAAAACTTACGTTACCTTCTTAGAGAGATACGTCTTATTCGTAGAATTTATAACTCAATATTTTTGTAAAACATATGTTCCTTAACTCATTTAATTTGCTAATAGTACCATAAAATTGTTCGAATTACCAAACGAGTGTTAAATTGCATATTTTTATTGTAGTTATAAAATTAGTAACTAATCACTAACAGTGTTGTTTATATTTGAAATGATTCGTTATTTATCTGCTTAATATTATTACAGGCATTTATATTGAGTCGTCTGAAAGGAATTATAACCAAATTTTTGACCTATACATATATTTATACAGTAGCCAGGCCTTTTCCATGCATTCATATATACAAAAAGGATAGTCAAATTTTTTTTGAGAGAGCCTTTGTGGAGACTAGCCATCATAGCTGAAATCCGTTAGGGGAGGTCTTCTATAATTATATTACCTACTATAAATAATTTTATAGACTAACACAGTACCTATGGTAATTATTCAGGCTTCCGTTCAACAATATAATATAGACTATAATAGACACATAGACACAGTGCTAAAATAAATAATTAAATAAATATTCCCTCCTAGTCCCACACTAAGCAAAGCTTGTACTATGGAAACTAGATAACTGATAGACATACTTAAACATACTTTTTTTTGTAAATATATACATACTATAGATCAATGAACACCCAGACAGTAGAGAATTACAATATTCATCGCCTGATTATTTTCTATTCGTGGGGATCGAACCCACACCCTCCGGCGCAATAGACCATTGCTGTATCCATTGCGCCAATCGGATCGTCAAGTATATGAAGCCTTTGCTCTTTACGACAACAAAAACCTATTTTGAGTGATCTATTATTAATTTAACCTTTACCTAAATAATTATGCATTTGTAATTCTGAAATGTCGGTGTCTTCGTTAACTTATTGAATAATAATGGAAAACTAGTTTGATGAGAGTTTAAACACGTGTGACATTTGATAAATTATGAAGTAATAAAAAAAATAGATTAGATATGCAATAAAAATATCCAATTTTTAAAAAAGTGCGCAGACGCATGGGTTTATGGTTTTGCATAAACGCATAATAAAATAAGGACAAGAAAAATAAAAAAAGCAAAAACAACTGTCGAACCAACTAAAGTTAATTTTAAATTAAATATCCTTTATTTCTACCAAATAAGTTTCACTTTAGTATTTTTAATGATACTGAAAATGTTCTCCTTAAAAATAATTTTTCATCGGACAAAGTTTAGTTAAGTTTTCAGACTTACAGACATACAGACATACAAACCTACCAAAACAAATATAACGACCCCAAACATAGTTTAACTACCCCATTAAGAACCTCCTTTTCCATTCGAAATAGGCTCAAAATGGCCGCTTTACAATCAATTAACGTATTTCTACTAAAATTTGTCACGTTTATCACTTGTATTAATTTGAAAGGTCTATATCCTCGCCTTAAAACGTCATTAAATTATTATTTTGTGGCCGCAAGCCGGTTTTAACCATCTTTATAGTGAATGTCAAGGCCAGTTCTGATAGTTTTATGTAATGTATTTTCGATATTTATAGAAAATTTACGAAATGACACTTTCGGGTCTGGAAGATTTTGTAATGGCAATTCATAATTATTTTTTCCCTCTTGTTGTTGGTGATAACTGGTCATACCAACATGAGGTGAGGCACGAATGACTGAATCACTGAATTGCGTCTAGCTATCATGTAATAACATCAAAGGTCACTGAAAATGGAAAAATTATAACTTAGGCAAAAAAATTAACCGACTTCAAGATTAATAACAACAAATTTCCAAAATATAAAATGACGATTAGGAATAAATCAAAAAGAAAATGCTTACACTAAAAAGTAGAAAATAACTTTTATTTTATTTGTGTTGAAATTTAAACATAGTCGGTGCATAATCTTGTTAAACTGAAAATAGGTTAAGGCACCGACTTTAACAAAAATAAAATAAAAATTATTTTCTATTTTTTAGTGCGAGGAAGTAGGTTCCGTTTTTTTGAAAAAAAAGTTATTAGAGCATCCTCCTTTTTCGAAAGACAGACATGGACTATATTATATTATATACTAGCCGCGCCCCGCGGTTTCACCCGCGTAACGTCTGATCCCGTGGCAACTCCGGGATTAAAAGTAGCCTATATGTTATTCTGAACTCTTACCTGTATGTATACCAAGTTTCATCATAATCGGTGCAGTAGTTTTTGCGTGAAAGAGTAACAAACATCCATACATCCATACATCCATACTTACAAACTTTCGCCTTTATAATAGTAATAGGAAGTTATTTTTTAATTTAGTGTGAGGAAGTTGGTTCCTTTTTATGGTAAAAAGTAATTATTATTCCATTTTTAGTGACCTAGATAACACTACATCAGAGCTAGTCTCAATTCAGTCTCAGAATCGGAGTTAAACAGGTATACATCGTTAGAACTGAGAATATATTCCACGATCAGATTTCAACCAAATTTCTATGGGACCACACTGTCACTCTACTCTTTTGCATAAAGAAATAGAAATAGAAGTATAAATACTAGATAATATGAGTTAACATACATAAAAATATAATCCTTTTTTTGGAATCCGGTTAAAAATGCAAACAATTTACACTAAAGCGTATTAATTGACCCAGTGCGAGCTTGCCTCAATTAACGCAGAAAATCAATTTCAAAATAGTTTCAAAGTTCCGATTTAACATATCCTCATCAAAAAGCCACGGTTCATCGACCAAAAGCAAATAATAATTAGTGATACCTACAAGACAGAACCGTATATAAAAAAACATATAGTATGAACAACATTAAAAAACAAAAATACACAGAGGATATACAAAAGGTCAATATTGCAAAAAATACCCTATATTGAATAACCTTTACCTACCCAAAACAATAACTATTATTTTGTGTACTTTTAACCGGTTTTAAAAGGATCTTAAGCTTGAAGAATCGTCATATTTTTAATAACGACAACAGTTCACTAACAGACAAAAAAGTTTTAAATTTGTACAAAAAAATATAAACCGCAATCTACGTTATAGTAAAGGTCTAGTGGTCAGTTAATCGATTTTGACTTTAATATCTACACTTATATGATAAAGAGGAAAACTTTGTTTTATGAATAGGCTCAAAAACTTTCTGGACCGATTTTACAAATTCTTCCACCATTCGAAAGCTACATTATCCAGGAGCAACATCTTAAAACATATAAATTACATGTCACAGTGTTTGTCCGAGATGGAATTCTGTTTAGAACTTACTTAACCGATTTTAACCAAATTTACACACCGTGTGCACGTTGATCCAACTTGAAAGATGGGATAGTAGTCCACGCGTGCGAAGCGGGCAGAAACTAAAGAAACTAGTAGTACTAGCGAGCGAAGCCGCGCGAAACAGTTCTGTTTAAAATACAAAATGTAATCTTGTGTGTTAGGACCAATTAGATAAGCTACTAGTCGCCTTTACCTTAAAATTATTACCAACGACTCTCTAATCGTTAATGAAATTACAAAAAAAAGGATAACAAACAGATAAAAAGAAACGTTACAAGACAAATTTTTCGACCATTGAGTAGTATGTTTAACGCCTCTAAACTTTAACGGCCGTTTTCAATAATGTATCAAAGATTATGAATAGACTGTAATCTCAGATTAAATGACATTTGATTGTCAAAAGTCATAATAACAAAAGCTATCGTCGACAGCGTATTGAAATAAAAGTAAGTGCAAATAGATAGATTTGCCTGACTTTTGTAAGCAAAACAAGGGATAGACAGAATATTGAAAACGGCCGTAAGATAACCTCCTATTCAGAGTATTTCAGGGAATTTATCGGATTCTCTTTCAGAAGCCGCATTGTTTATAATATCGCTTTCTTATTAAGTTTATAAGTAATTTATCACTATAGTTATTAAGATTATTTTTTATTGTAAATTAGTGTAACTAAATTAGGGTGCGATGGGACAGACACCATGGTAATCCTTTAAAAACCTCCAAAAAATCTTAGAAAAAGAAACGTTAACTACAATGCAATAAAATAATAAACGTGAAAATTTGGATGTTTGTGTGTCACGCCGTAACTGTCGAACAGATTTTTATGAAATTTTAAGCACATCGCGAGCTAAGTCGCGGGCAAAAAATAATAACATCATTATGCTAAATCAGTTCAGAATACTATTACAACGTAAAAAAAAACACGTACGCGCATATTTGCGTAGCTTAAACAAACTGTTTAATACAATAAAACGGTTGTTGCTAAAATCAATATTTCTAAAAGTTGATACGATCTAAGATCTATCCGTACAATTTAAAAATTAAACAAAAGTACATATTATATTTTTTACATCAATGCACTATTTTATGAGACAGCAGGCCCCTTATTTGATTAACTAAATCTGCAATTAAATTACAAAAATAAACCCAAGATTTTAGTTTGATAGAAAACAATAATAATAAATATCTTTATTTACACAAATTCTATAAAATTACATAAATGTACAATCATTCACAAATTGTTGATTACAAAAGACACTACGGTTCCGAAGTCACCTCCTAATACGATTCTAAGCAAGCTTGTATCTTGATTCCCTTCAAGATAATGGAAGAAATAAATAAAAATAAAATAAAATAAAATAAAAAATCAGTATATGGCCTCACCAATTAAAACTTAGAAATACTATAAAAATACAATAATTTCTTTAAAAAAAAGTAAGGCAAAAGGGCTATATTCAGCATATGTTACTGGCATCCTACGGGCTAAGATGCCCGCAATGCTGTTTTTCAATATGCCCCTTTCAGACAGATGTTAGCCGACAAGAAGAGGAATAATAATAATAAATAAGTAACAATTTTTTTCATTTAATTAATTAAGGCATATCCCAATAATCCCAGAGCAAGCTAAAACTATCGAATTGTCTAAACTTAGCCGCCAAACCAGAATGCATCAGCCCAAATTTAAATATGCAAAATAGTTGGATAGGTATATAAACTGCGAATTCTATATTCCGATCACAGTTGTCGAATCATCCTCACCGACTACAACACCTCATCACCTATCCAAAATGAAATCTGTGAGTAGTGACCTTTGTTACGTCATATCTGCAGTGACGATCAAATTTATTTTAACGAATCTTTACGAAAATACAAGAATTTGACTTTTACGTTCTAATTTCAAATAATCTTCCAGAAATATTCCAGACTATTTTTTTATTTTGTATCTGTTAAACTTTCTAACTTTCTAGTATAATCTGTAACAGTTTTGTTTCCCGTCAAATATTTTAAAAGTTGTCATCTGCTATTTAAGTATCGATGATTTAAAGGAAATAATATAAAATAGATTATATCAATATTTTTACGATGTTGTTTTGTACAGGACATCTTATATTTGTGATGTGATTTAATTTAAATATATTAAAAACCAGTCAACCTCTTAATTAGGATGTTTCTATATCAAGGATATTAAATGTTAATCTTCTCCATATTCGTTTAAAGATACGTCATAATTTTTGAGAAATATTTTTAATACGTTTTACTTGTGCAACTTCTTACGAGTTACATATTTTATTTTTTTTTCTTTTGAAGGACCAATTGTTCCCAAAAAATGGTTCATATTTTTAATAGCTTTCTATAAATGGTAAAGTTGCGAAATCATCTATGACAAATAATTCTCACGGACAAAAATTTACAAAACTTTTTATAAGAATTGTAGTACGTCTCACGTCACATGATATTTGCAAGCTTAATTCAATTTGCGGTTAGGTCAAGTTCACGCTAAAACTTATAACAGGAAAATGATACGTGTTAAAATTCTTTACAATTACACCATTATTGTTTTTATGAATCATAGTTTTTTCATAATATCTTCACATCTGACCTTTACATATTGAAAATGATTTAGGCCAAATGCTTACGATCAATTTCATCACCTGAGATTGTCTAAATGTTTGGCAATTAATAAAATGGCAAACTATGACCTGGGGTCAATGATATCTGCAACGAAATATATAATTAGTGCTTTCTACATATTTAATTACGCGAAGATTTTAGAGCCTTCGAAGAACTATCGGATATTTAAATTAATCAAATTTTGAAAATCCATGTTTTTCCAAAAGAATGCGGTCAAAAGAATTTAGGGTGTTAATAAAAAAAATAAGCAACTCTTAAATATTAAAATTTTATATTTATCTAACTCAAATATATAGATGTCTAAGTCCGCAATTTACTTTAAAAAATAAGAAACTAAAACAGACCAAGTGCATCTAAAACGATTACGCAATACACGCAAGACATTGCAACTTGACATTGCTATACAGGCAGCCAAGTATCAAGAAAGAAAGAAAAAACGTTTATTAACAGCACACACAACATTGCAAAACAATATAAAAATAAAACAAACATTTTGATGGCCTGTTTCCATATTACAAGAGAGACCATCCAAATTTCAAGGTATCATTCATCTTTTTCCTACTATATAAATTGGTGAAACTGTCAAACTAAGCGTTACCCGATAGCACACTGAAAATCAGCGCCGTGCATGATAATCATCACGGCCTATGCTGAGTGGACTCCCTTTTTCAGGAATTCACTGCACCTTATTTATGGTTCTTTTTAATTTTCTTGCGTTGTTTGTCTTTATTCTATTTTACATTTTTTTAGAATTTCTATTATTATTTAAGTGTACCTGTGTTCTTGTAATAAATGTTTTTTTCTTTCAATTGGTACTAATATTTCTTACTATTGCCCCCAGTTCATCGTATTCGCTCTCTTCGTCGCTGCGGCCGCCGCCCTCCCAGTCGACCCCAACGACGCCAACGCCCAGATCCTCCGTTACGACAGCGACAACATCGGAGTAGACGGATTCAGCTACAAGTAAGTTTATATCTCAAGGATAATACAACCCGAAGTATACTTTACACTCGTTAACCCCATTTCATATTTATTAAACATCCCCAAAGTTACATAGTGAAGTTTGGACCTTACAATCATAGGTCAAAAATGCTTTATACAACATTCTACCCAACTCCCAGCTAAAATTGTTTATCATTAATGTTGTCGAATGTCCTATGAGATGAAGTGAAAAATATAGTCATAATACGACAAAAATAATGTCCAAAAATCGCTTGTATTATTCTGATGGCTTTACTCTAAATTGTTCGCAGTTTTCAAATATCGGTCCTCAGATTTTTTTTTATTGATTTATTTATTTCATCTAATAGAACATACTACCATTACACATATATATGTATCCAATGCGATAGACTTCGTTACATTAAATAACATATATATTTATTTCTACACTATTTATAACAAACAATACAGAAGCGTTCTCGCAAATTCATTCAAAGTGCAAGTAAAAATATGAATTTCTATGTCACAATTATACATTCTCTAAGCGGTAGAAATTAACAATTGAACCATTACAGCGTCGAGTCATCCAACGGCATCAAGGCTGAAGAACAGGGAGTGCTCAAGAACGTCGGCTCTGAGAACGAAGCCCTCGAGGTCCGTGGTCAATTCTCCTACGTCGGTCAAGATGGCGTCGTCTACTCTGTCTCCTACATCGCCAACGAGAACGGCTTCCAGCCCTCAGGCGCTCACCTCCCAGTCCCCCCCCAATAAGTGACCACAGCACGCATCTAGTCTAATCGACCACCAAGTTGAAATGTTACTGTTGACTGAAGTTTTTTTAATTTGTTGGACTTTTGAACTAGGATAGGTTAATATATGTTTTTTTGATTCCACATTTGATTGTTTGATTTCCCCTATACATACACAAACGTCATATAGCTGCTTCTATGCAAAAGGGCAACTACAAAAAAAAATAAAACAGTTTTTATCTTAACAATGCAACGGGAATTATCCATATTTTCATATAATGTTCATTCAATTTGAGAAAATAATTATTACAACAAATCAAATCAATACATTTATTTGCAAAAAAACATGTGTGAAAACAGGTGTCATTAATGACATAATATCGACATGTTTTACCTACTTATAAAAAGCGTGCAAATATGATAGGTCATGTTAAATTTACACTACTACTATAAAATTTCATATTTAGACATTCATCACAATATTACCAGAAGGATGTTTAACACAACTGCACCTTTTCCTTCCTTTGTAAAGGTTTCGATTCAATCAATAACTTACATAAAATAGATTTTTTGCGTAAATTCGACCACAGTACAAAAAACAGGTCGTCTCTTGAACTATATCATTTAAAGATTAAAATGTCCCCTCGATTTTCTAACTTTGGTCACTATTAATATTTAGTCTGGTTATAACACTATAATGCGAAGGAATCCATTAGGCAGACACATTAACCTTTATGATCTAATTTGGCGAGGGCGTTTGGCAGACGGTTTCAATCCACAACAGGTACAAAGCACTGGCATTTTTGAACGAAGTTGCCAAGTTAAACTGGAAACTAAATATTGTTGGTATTTCTAACCGTATTGCGGACACTCTATACGTGTATTTTTTCTTTTAAAATAATTCCATTATAGCAGAGAATAATAATATACAATTAAGTATTTGAAACGTCTGGTTAATAATAATCCCTACTAATATTATAAATGCGAAAGTAACTCTGCCTATCTGTCTCTTTGTCTATCCCAGCTTCATTTCTAAATAACTGGACTGATTTGGATGAAATTCTGAACAAACATTATTTAATCCCGAGAAAGCATATAGGATAGATTTTATCCTGGAATTCCTACAGGAACAGGGCTATACGCAGGTGAAATCGCGAGGAATAGCTAGCGTATAATCGACCGCATTCAAAATCCTAAAAAATGTATTTTATTCAATATCGCTTTAAAGATATCAAATAATATATAGATAACAATATCAAATAATTTATTCTGTGCAGATATCACATTGTTTGCACATATGAGGATTATTTATGAACATACGGGGCCTAATGAAGCTTTTTGAAATAATAATGGAAAAGGTAATTTTAATTAAAAAATCAATAAATAAATATATATTCCCCGACATTGAACACAACGCTACCTAGTCTCAAACTAAGCAGAGCGTTATAAGGAAATTAGATAACTGATAGACATACTTAAACAAACTTTATTTGTAAAAACATACATACTTTAGATAAATCAAAATCCAGTAGAAACTTTCACGCATGGGAATCGAACCCGGAACCCACACCCCCGACGTAATAGAGCGTTGCCACAACCACTGTGCCAATCAAGTCGTCTTATAAAGGATATAAAATCAAGTATTGTGTTTTTCAATCATAAATACAAACAAATAAACGTCCCAACACAAACATAACCAGATTATAAACAATGCTTATCACAAATCTATTCACCCGTCCTATTGAATATATCAACCGAAACGTCTTCGATAAAAGAAAATACGTATAGGCAATATCATAAAACCTAACAAAATAAAGGTAAACAAGAGGACGGTTAACGTCTCAACGTAATTTGGGAAGAAAAAACATTGCCTGCCTATTACAGTCCTTATCTAGGGTAAGTCAATTTTCCCCACTCTACGAAAATTCTGGAAGATTCTTTGCTTTACGATTATGAACTGTATTGCTTATAGAATAAGGTAGGGGTGAAGTGTAGGGGTATTGTGGTTAATGCGATGTCCAAACCTGGGTACGTGGAAGAACGTTGACAAGGTGGAGGCTGATCGTATAATCCCCATAAAATAAGGTAGCGGAAAAAATTGGGGCACACCGGGTGATGTCGTAAATTAAAATAATTTTTGTACAGCACAATTAAAATTAATATGATGTTATTTATAGGATAATTTAATTAAACTTAAATAAAATTGAGTGTTAATATAACATTTAACAAGTTACTTCTGACATCGTGCTGTAGAAACTAAAGCAAATGTTTTCCATTTATGTACGGTTAAAAATTCCTGGTAATGACTAATGTTATTTCAAGACACATAAATCAGCAGATATTTGTTGAATTTTCTTTAGAAAGTTAAATAATTTATAGCTCTACATACGTATCAATTTTCCACATTTCAATATTAAACATTAAAACGCATACTGATTAACGCCTTTGAAATGGAAAAAAAATTGTCTTTCTGAAATATTCTATTTTCAAAAGTATGAAATAAACTCAGCAGGAATCGCTGCAACGTATATATAAATATGCTCAATACCTCAAAAATAATTGCATACTGATTCTTTTAAATTTATGAATGAACCCAATTGGTTATTATATAGGCGCATTCTTTCGTCTCAAGACGAGGTTTATATGAAAAAAAAATAGAATAGGCTAAACAGCTATTCTTATTTATATTTAGTGCAAAATTTAAATTTGGCAATCCAATATATACAGTACACAACTTTGTATAATGCTTAAAAGAAAACTGTCTATAAAAAAAAAAACAAAAGAGGCATGTTATTTAACTGCCTTTGAACATGCTATACATGTTCAAAGTCGCCTAAACAGCCAAATAATACCCTTTTCATTCATAGTTGAACGTATATATATAGTATTATATTATCTGTGGTTAAGCTCAGTGTACCTCCACCCTGAATATAATATATTTGGAGGTCCAGTATCTGCACGCACCGGGCCCTTTACGACAATCGCATCAGCGACCTGATCGTTTTCTTATACTATCGTCACCTTCGATATTTCATATAAGTTTACAATCACTTGATGAAATATATGAAACTGTACTGTAATCTATCTTATATAGGGTGTGGCGTCATGCATGGATAATATAGTGCAGATGATTGATTGAAAAACAGATTGGTCAAATTCTCTTATTTGCAATTTTGCCATCAAAAAGAGCGCCAAAGTGTGTAATTTTATTAAATTTTGATGCACTTTTACGTAACATGAAATATGTTTTTCTGAACCGTCAAACGTCTTCAGTAAATGCTATATTAGCAACACTACAGTTTTTTGCCGGATCTTCAGAGTAAACACTGCCTCCCGAAACGGTAGTAAATTAAAAAAATGAGTATGTATTTGACCTTTAAAATGAGGTCTCAAAAAGTCAATTTGTAAAATCAATTCAAATAAACGATTTCAATTTGAATTGAATTTGAATTACACCGCATCCTGTATATGAAAATAGCATAAAGACATTTAAAATGATTCATATAAACTTAAAATTTCATACGAAGGCGCTACAAACTAGTTTTAATATAATTGCAAGCTATAACAAGCGAGAGCGCATGCAGGTCAAATTGATGGTAACTGATTACCGCCCATACACCCGTAACACCAGAGGTCAAAGGTTCTTATTATACCATAGACTGCTGCTTAAACTACAATTATAAATAGGTTTATTATATAATAGCTGACCTGGCGAACTTCATACCGCCATTTTTGAAGCATTTGTCAGATACGAACTATTGTTATGAAAAAATTTTATCGTGATAAAATCGGTTTAGCCGTTCTTGAGTATTAGCGAGACTAACAAACGGTAATTGATTTTTATTTATATAGATAGATAGATTTTGAGAAATAAGTTGAAGTAATTTTCGATTAAGTCACACACATACTCATTTCATATTTATTTTTCATTGAAATGGTTCGACAAATAATTTAAATTGAGACAGAGTGAGAGCATTGCACGATTGGGCCACTCTTACCGGTGTAATTACCACAATCCCCGTGGAGCAGTATTGCACTGTTTTTCGTACGGTGAGAGGGGCACGGAAGCCTGTATTCCCCACGCTCTCCCATTCTCTTCTACTCCTCTCTTAATTTTTCATCATTAATCCTCTCCCCTCCTTCAAGCCGGCACTACACTTTGATATAGTAATGTTCATGGGCTACGGTCAGTCACTTAACATAAAGCAAACCGCATGCACATGTTGTAGAACATTTTTATGTTATGGTTTGTAAAGCAAAAAAATTGCATGTAATATTGTAAAACCTGAAAAATAGGTATATAAAAAGTAGCCTTTAAATTTTACCTTTTTCCCAACATAGTTTTCGCATTAAATGTAATAAATTTCCCGTTAAAAGCTAAAAGTACAGTCGTGTAATAAATTAAATGGTACAAAAATATTTTTTCGTCGACATTTCGCGTCCGCTCAGGTGAACGTAAATCACTTGTCTAGACGAATTTAATGGGATTGCTGATGCACGCACCATAATATAAGCACTTTATTGTATTGGATTTTCTTCACGACTGTACAAGACAAGATTGCCTCGAATCTTGTTTTTGATCTTATTTTATTGTCCAATCGGGTTTTATTGGCGCGATTAAAATTTTATACCAATTGTATGGATAGATTACCTTGGTATTTCATATTTGGGTTGTTAGACATTTTTCATAATTTTAAGCATACAGTTGTATCGTGAATTTATGGCGTTTTGTTTATTTTTATTTTTTATTTTTTTAAATAGTTATATTCGACATGTGAATTATGAGTTAAACAAAGGTAGTACCATGAGGATCGTTTTATTATCTAGTATCCGGCCATGTTGTGAAAAGATAGTGCACTACCAAAATTTTAGACGTATGTTAATAGCTTTATAGACGTATGTTAAACAAAATGCTCCCATGTCGGTTACTGTTCTAAAAACAAACTTATCAAACCAAAGAGTTCATTAGAAAGACGGTATTTACATTGTCCATATTAACAAAGAGTTTTGTGCCTGTAACGCGTATCTGAGCTCCAACCAAGTTGAAGTTGGTGCTCGTAACAGTCTTATGCCCAGTTCCTATAAAAATAAAACAAGTCGTTTTACTTTCGGACAGTACAATATCCTACTAGGCGTAAGGCAAAAGCGTTTCTATAATAAATGTGACGTTAACATTACTACCAAAACTTGGTTCTGATTGGTTGATTAGAACCGCCCGTTATGAAAACCATTCATTTGTGTTATACTATGACGTTCCGTCGTTTATAGGAACCGGGCATTAGCTGATCCTTCTTTTACAGCACCTAGGGGCTAGGGCACTGTACAGGTCTCTACTATTAGAACGTAATGCGTAGCTACGTTGAGTAGGTACACAGCCGTTATTTAATTTATCATTAAATTTTTTTGTAAATTCCATTTCGACTAGTATTCAAGCGACATAATCCGATAAAGCTCAAAAATAAAGAAAAAGAAAACACTTTATAGATACTATATTTTAAGTATAACTATGCCCCAGTGCATTCAGCTTCTATATTTTTCGCTTTTCCTTAATAAATCGTGCCCCTTCTTTTCTCGGCATATCAGCACCTGTGACACCCCCGTGTTCACATGACACTATGGTGTTCATGAGCGTGATCACTTATCTTGTGACCCATAGTACAAGCTTTGCTTAGTTTGGAACTAGGTGACGTAGTATTAAATATGAATATTAATTTATTTACTAGCTGACCCGGCTTACTTCATACCGCCATTTTAGAACGTTAGGTATTTTTGACAGACGGGAACTATTTGTATGGAAAAATATATTTGTAGTTTTAACTATTCACAATTTCTTCATATTTTCTCATCGTATAAGACCTCACCTGGACTTCTACGAATATTTCACCATTCAAATTAGTCAAAGCAATTGATTTTTCTTTATATAATATTTAAATTAGTATGTCCCCTTGCTTTCTATAAATATACAACGATATTGATGTAACTTTTCGATGATATTTAAATATGTAACCTTTGGCAACATGTACAGTCTATTCATAGTCTAAATCATTGGAATAAATTCACGAAATCTAAAAACTACCTTCCTTCCGACATTCCTGACTGCACAAACAATTCATCAATAGCTCATACGTTTTCATGGAATAATTTAAGCTGAAAGTTCCATAATATAAAAACAATCACGTCAAAATTCTCCCCACAAAGGTCGCATAAACATGGCGAAGGTGTGATATAAAAAATAGCGCGATTTATTGCGGGTAGTTTTACAAGTCCGAGCACGTAGCTAGGGCCAGATTTGAGCGGTATCCTTTGAAATAAAGTTTTCCCTCTTCAACTATATTGAAATCGGGCTTTTGTGGTTCTTATTTCCTGTTATGAGGATGGGAAGTGTGCTGTAATTAATGGGCTACGATTTTTTGTTTACAATTTAGAGGTGCAATGGATAGTAGAGTATTTTAGGTTCGAATTTAATCTATAAAACTATAACACGACTTTAGTATACGTATGAGATTTCAGGTTAGTTCTCAGTGGGATTTGATCAAAATTCTTTCTTAGCGTATGCCTACGTCATAACCTGCATGCCAAATTTCAGACCGATTCGTCCAGTGGTTTGGGCTGAGCGTTGATAGATCACTATGTCAGTCAGTCAGTCCTTTACGTTTTATAGTATACTCGTATATAGATAACGTGCAAAATGCAAAATCCTCAATTTGTTTTAAAAATGCACTTATAACAAGAGTTTTTGAATTTTCAGTTTTTAAATCAATCGTAGATTTTTGAGATATAAAATATTGTAAGTATATGTTAAATTAACTGTGTTTAGTTATGTAACTCTGACAATTCAAAAGTACTGCTTGTTAGTTTACTGGAATTAATTTGATATTACTGTTACTTTTATCGTTCTTTTACATTCAAGTATCTGTATGCTCGTAGCAAATATAGTGAAAGTGCAGGAAAACGTCCGTAGTATATCTACACTAATATTATTATACAGAGGAAAACTTTGTTTGTAATATAACTCATAAAGTACTGGGCCGATTTTAATAATTATTTCACCATTCGAAAGCTACATTATCCACGAGTAACATAAGCTATATTTTATAGGCTATATGTAACATTATGCTACGGAAGCGAAGCCGCGCAGATCAGCTAGTTATTTATACACTGTGTTTAAGCTTGCTAACGTAGTTACACATTTAAAAAAGATAATTCACCATAATTTACCAGTCACACACAAAGGAATATCATATAAGAAATTGATTCTTAAATTCAGTGTCCAATATTATACTAGGGTAAGCCATCCCAATACCTGATGCGTCGTCACGTCGCACTTTGAATGGCAAATCACGAGGTGGACCTTCGGGGCCTTAGAGACCGGCATGAAAATAAAATGATTGCGAAGGGTTCACTGTATTAGAATATTCCCAGCGGCTGATATGCCCGCACCTGATGTTTACGGATTCTTACATTGATCACTCGTGTTTATAGCGGTGTAAATAATTTACGCGATACTAAATTTTCTGTACGTGATTTGTTTAAACGTAGAATAGTGAATGTATTTTGACGGCCCGATTGGCGCAGTGGTTCAGCAATGGTCTATTGCGCCGGAGGGTGTGGGTTCGATCCCCACGAGCAGAAAATTATGATGTTATAAACATTGTAATTTTCTACTGTCTGGGTGTTAATTTATTTATAGTATGTATGTATTTACAAAAAAAAAAGTATGTTTAAGTATGTCTATCAGTTATCTAGTACCCATAGTATAAGCTTTGCTTAGTTTGGGACTAGATGACGTTGTGTTACATGTCCAAGAATATTTATTTGGGGTTTTGCGAATGTACATTACAACATAGCACTAGCGATGAATTGCTTGTTTAAATTGGTATTTTAATTAAAATTTGTTCAAATAGTTATTCTTCAATGTTTTCACATGTTTAATAATTTGTGGATCATGATTAATAGTTATAATGTTATCGTAGTCTTAAAAACTATGAAAATAAATACTAATTTAAAATAGGAAGGAGTCAGCCTTAACATTTTACGTTATTATTTCCACTTCCGTTATTATTTCCACTTTTACCGTATTAGTTCTTAATTTATGTACATTATAACTTAAAATGCTATTAGTTTTAAATTTTAGGTTCATTTACATATAACACTAGCTGTTCGGCCCGGCTTTGCTCCCATACAATATACAGCTATAATATAGTATATGTTACTCGTGGATAATGTAGCTTTCGGAGAAAGATTAATTTAAAAAGAGAGAAAGATTAAGATTTGAGAAAAAGAAAAGAATTGAAAGATTTGAGAAAGATTAATTTTAAAAAATGGTGAAAGAATTTTAACAATCGGTCCAGTAGTTTTTGAGCCTATTCATTACAAACAAAGTTGTCCTCTGTATAATATTAGTGTAGATTAAATACCAAACGTAATTAACTTACCGAGTCAAACTTCACAACGTCACTTTTAATTACGTTTGATTAAAATTAATGATTATAAATTTTAATTACGCGAATGTACCCGCAGGTGAAGGGTTGTCCCAATAAATCGACTGGTGCATTAGTTAGCATGAATTAAGGGATCTTGTGAGATTAATGAAGATATCTGTAGCTTGCCTATTTATAAACAGGGTGTTTTATTTATTTTACTTATGTGGCGTAAATAACACTTTGGGGGTTTGTGTTACTTTCTTTTGTGCAATGTTTAAAAGTGTAGTTGGTATGTTGATTTTTAATCAATATGTTCTAATAAAATGTCTAGTTCAAAAGTTTGCATAATTTAATCTTGTGACGTAAGTAACTTAATTTGTAAACAAATGCATTTTCATTTGAGATTGCTCAGTGTTTAATATGTGAACTATAACGCTTACTAGAAAGAAAGAAAGAAAGTTTATTCCATACACAAGCAGGTAAATAGAGAAAAATACAGACAATGAAAATAAAATAAAAAGGAAAAAAAATACAATGCATGATAATAATAATATAACTATTTAAAATAATAACAATTAAAAGCATTGAAAAACAAAGAAACTTATTAGCTAAACTCTATAGTTGCATATAGTGTATGAAAAACTAAGTTAGTTATATTTTTTATTAAAAAGAAAAAATAATTCTAATTCAAATGTCCTTAGAAAAGTATTAGTTCGCCTTTTTGAATTAGAAATGAAATTAAGGCTTTACATTAAGTCTTCATATCATTGAACATCCTGTACATAGTCTACCTCCAAGGTACACTCCTGACGATAAATCGCGTTGAATAATTCCAAAATTAACATTTTTAATCTGTGCGGAGATGTTGCTCGCATAAATTATTCCACCCTTTACTGATAGCAGACAGATAAGCTAAATACCGTTTATTTCAGGTGGGGTGCCTTAAACGCTAACAGCTAGATAAATAAAATATTTGTCTTGTAAATTTGTATAAGAAAATTCTAATATTTTGATGGTTTGTAAAATTTTTCAGCACGAAGATACAACTGCTACACTGGTTGCCTTTTCCATGGATATTCGAGAAAAAGAAATCTAACTATTTTCTTATAAGTCTAATGGTACTGAAAAATCCTCGCTAAAAACGCCTGAACCACTGAACCGATCTCGGTTAAATTTTTTTCAGAGATTGTTTGAAAACCGAGAAAGGACATAGGATACTTTTTATCCCCGAAATTCCACAGGAACTAAAGACATATGCGGGTAAAACTGCGGGGTATAGTTAGTAAATAATAAACCTATTACTCAGGGCAATAAGCATAATACTACCAAACAACAAAGGTGCATATATCAGCATAATCGTGTCCATTAACCGTCAGAACATAAAACGCCCAGAATGTTCCATGACCACGAGCGCCATTACCATATTTCAACTGGTCATTTGTCCCCTGAATCACTCACCTAGCTTCAGTAATGTGACTTAGGCCACTTTAGGTTCTATGTAAACAATTATGTTTATGGAAATGCCGAACTCAGTCGTAAATTATTTTTAATTTGATCTCTGATCGGCTTTATGCATTTTTGTGAATTGCGTTCAGTTCACAAAATATTCGTGTCTAATCTATGGCAAGAATCTAGGCATGACAGAACGATTAATGAAATTTGTAAACCTAAGCAAATTACTATTACACATTCAGTAGTGGACACTACAAAGGTGCATATATCAGCATAATCGTGTCCATTAACCGTCAGAACATAAAACGCCCAGAATGTCCCATGACCACGAGCGCCATTACCATATTTCAACTGGTCATTTGTCCCCTGAATCACTCACTTAGCTTCGGTAATGTGACTTGGTCCACTTTAGTTTGATTCTATGATAACAATTATGTTTTTTAAAATGCCGAACTTGACCGTAAATTCTTTTTACATTTGATCTCGGATTTATGCATTTTTGTGAATTGCGTTCAGTTCACAAAATGTCCACGTCTAATCTATGACAAGGATCTAAGCATGACAGAACGATTAATGAAATTTGTAAACCTAAGCAAATTACTGTCACACATTCAGTAGTGGACACTACAAAGGTGCATATATCAGCATAATCGTGTTCATTAACCGTCAGAACATAAAACGCCCAGAATGTTCCATGACCACGAGCGCCATTACCATATTTCAACTGGTCATTTGTCCCCTGAATCACTCACTTAGCTTCAATAATATAACTTTAGTTGGATCTTGTATGGGAGTTTGTAAATTTAAATGTCAAGCTTACCTAAAAACATATTTTAAATTTGTTTTCTTGCGGGCTCTATGCAGTTTTGTGTTGTATTTAGTCGATTAAATGCTCGTCTATGACAAATATCTTAGTAATACATAAAGACTCATAGTAAAAGCCCTATTGCGCATTGTACTGAAAATTAATAATATAACATCACAGGAATTAGTGTCACACATTCAGTAGTGGACACTACAAAGGTGCATATATCAGCATAATCGTGTCCATTAACCGTCAGAACATAAAACGCCCAGAATGTCCCATGACCACGAGCGCCATTACCATATTTCAACTGGTCATTTGTCCCCTGAATCACTCACTTAGCTTCGGTAATGTGACTCCCACTTTAGTTTGGTTCTATGATAACAATTATGTTTTTTAAAATGCCGAACTTTGCCGTAAATTCTTTTTACATTTGATGTCGGATTTATGCATTTTTGTGAATTGCGTTCAGTTCACAAAATGTCCATGTAAATCTATGGCAAAAATCTAAGCATTACAGAACGATTAATGAAATTTGTAAACCTAAGCAAATTACTATTATACATTCAGTAGTGGACACTACAAAGGTGCATATATCAGCATAATCGTGTCCATTAACCGTCAGAACATAAAACGCCCAGAATGTTCCATGACCACGAGCGCCATTACCATATTTCAACTCATTTGTCCCCTGAATCACTCACCTAGCTACGGGCTACCCAACGTCCTCTGTGCTTGGATAACCGACTTTCTGAGTGAACGATCGATCCGGGTTGTTATTGACGGCTCCGCTTCAGATCAAAGGGCTATTAATGCCGGTGTTCCTCAGGGGTCTGTTCTTTCTGCAACGCTATTTCTTCTTCATATCAACGATATTCTCAAATCGAATATGTTTGGTTATGCGGATGATAGTACCGTTGTAGAAAGATATCTATCCAATGCCCGAGCATCTAAGGACAACATCAGATTCGAACGAGAGGCCATGGTCGCGCGTATCAACTCAACCTTGCAGGATGTCTCCAATTGGGGCGATGCCAACCTGGTTGAGTTCAACGCCACCAAAACACAGGCGTGTCTTTTTAGTAATAAACGGAATCTACCCCATCTGACTCCGACCTTCCGAGGTGTGCCGTTAAATGTGACCGACTGCCTGGAGTTGCTTGGAGTTTCTATCTCGTCCAACCTCAATTTCGGGCAGTTTATCGAGTCCAAGGC
>LQNK01003073.1:115227-148560 GCA_001586405.1 Phoebis sennae | reverse complement strand
AATAAATCTATCTATTTTCTTATAATTCTAATTGTACTCAAAAATCCTCGCTAAAAACACCTGAACCACTGAACTGACCTCGGTTAATTTTTTTCAGAGATTGTTTGAAAACCGAGAAAGGACATAGGATACTTTTTATTCCCGAAATTCCACAGGAACTAGAGACATATGCGGGTAAAACTGCGGGGTACAACTAGTAAATAATAAACCTATTACTCAGGGAAATACGCATAATACTACCAAACAACAAAGGTGCATATATCAGCATAATCGTGTCCATTAACCGTCAGAACATAAAACGCCCAGAATGTTCCATGACCACGAGCGCCATTACCATATTTCAACTGGTCATTTGTCCTCTGAATCACTCACCTGGCGTGGGTGATGTACGCTTCAGTTTACTGCGCTATTTATTCCATTGTTTCGGGTGACGGTTGACAAGATTAAGTGCATTTGGGTATTGTTTATTGCTAAATTATGGTACGAGTGTCACTATCCTATTTATATTAATTAAAAAAAATATGATTTGTCTTTTACTGAATAATGCAAAAATTTGTGATTGGATTTGGATGACAATTGATACTGATATTAGTTAAAATTGAATTAAAATATAAAACACCTTTATAGGTTTATATTTTCTGAAACAGAGAATTTAGCAGAAGTTAGAAACGAGTTTAGCATAATGTAGCTTTAGTCATGTAGCTCAAACTTAGAATTTTTTTTTGTTTTGTATATACATGTATCAATTTAATGCAATAATATAGTATATACATGTGTCAATAAAAACGGATTGATAATAAAAAAGGGCGTAATCCGGGCGAGTGTTTGAATACGTCCTCATAGGTTCTTATACATTCTTACAAAATAGGTATCAAATGGTGACCAAACACGATTGTCACGGTACAAGCAAAGTGGCATGTGTATCGAGTATTTGTATGCAAATTGCCGGTAACTGACGTAGATCTTAAACTATACTGGATACGAATAGACGCTATAGACCTATATATTTGTTAATAAATAGCTGTTCCACGCGACTATTCTTACGTAGCACGATTTTATACATCCAATCGACTTCCTCGATCAATGCTTCTATAGCTCAATTTTTGTTTTTGGACCAGACTTTCCCGAGATGAGCGCATTCAAATAAACAAAAAACTTGTCAGCTTTATTTTATTTGTATACATACATTTCTTTTTCATTGTGGTTATTGAGACTTCTACACTGCTTCATTGAATTTATTTCATGAGATTTTCGACCGGGATGGGAAGGAACCTAGAAATCAAAATTATCATAACTATTATTATAGAAATAAAGCTTTGACATCAGGACCTATTTGAGAAATAAGTTTACCGTTATAATGCAGGTATAACTAGATGCACATAAGCTGTATTTATAGAAAAATTAGATATTGCAAACGCTACATTGTGCTGTTAGCTGTAATGATATCAATAATATTATGCTACCAGCATGCACCGATCTCCCTTGGCAGACATGGAAGATCTCATCCGAATCAGTGATACCTTAAAAGATCGGGCTACCCTAAGGGAGATGATACACGAGGTTGTGGAACATGACAACATACAATGGGATATCTCATGTCGTGCAGCCTATGTCTGCCGACCCATGTCTGCCTGCTTGAATGATCTGTTCGAGACTAATGACACTGCAAAAGAAGTTACAATTTTTTTGGAAAGAACTCGTGTGACGTCATTCACTTGAAAATAAGAACAGAAATTCTAGTTACTACTTAACTTGAAATACTATTTAACCGATTATAACCATATTTTACCCACCAGGTTGATCCAACTTGAAATATAGGATAGTAGTCCACACATGCGAAGCCGCGGGCGGAAAGCTAGTTTTTAATAAATTATTGTATAGGTTGTATATGGCGTGTCTAGATTTATAACTCTGTGGTAACAGCGCAGGTGGGCTCAGACGGTGGGTTAACCACGTGGAGAAATGAATTGTTAGCTCTTCATTTGAAAAGGTTTACGAATAAATTGCAAATTAAATTGGTTTAAGGTGTTTTTTATTATATTTAAAGTTGATATATTTAACTGGTTGTTTGTGTATAGCGGAAAATTATATTTTTACGATGGTTAAGTTCTTAAGGTAATATTCAAATCTTGTAATTAAATTGCCAACATCCTTAAAAAAATCTGATGCCATATTGTGCTTAAATTTTGTGTATTTTTTTTTCGAGAAATCCCAAATATGCGGCAAATAATGTAAAAGTCAAAACGTTTTTTTTGCAAAATGCAAGGCTTTTTAGTACGAACAAGGTTCTTTCTTGCAGCATTATTTGAGCAGTCATAATGTTATTGTTTTATCCAGTTTATTCCATTCCAAAAATGCCTCCGTACATTTAATTATGCCGAAGTGCCATAAAAGCTATCGATAGAATACGAATTTGTTGGAAGTTTTATCGAAAAGCGTGCTAATGTGTCAGAGTGTCGACAAACAGCGCGGAAAGCACTAAAACTGCGATCAAGGTGGACAAAGTTGTGCGTACTGAGATAACGTAGGGATGTGACTTGAATATCGATGACTTATTTAAGTTATTATAAAGTTCGTATAAAAATTTACAAATGCTTATATATAGTCATTTGTGTAACTTTAATAGAATGTTGATCTGTCGTGACGATACTAAAAGCAAATTACTGCCTATTTACAGAAAGGAAAATATGGTAGTCAAATTAGAAAAATATAATAAGAATAATTACGCCCCTTCTCACATATAAACCCTAATTGAGAGATTGTATTGGGACTTCTTGATGGAAATGCATTTTAAAGTATTGAATTAAATACTTTTTTACACTATTTATTACAACCGGTTTCGAAAATTAATCTGATGATTAATTTTAGTCCAATTTTGAAAGAATTTTCGTAACCAGTTGTAATTTAATAAATAGTGTGTCAAAAAGTCTTTAATTCAATACCCCAAATAAATGTTTATAAATATCGACACTAGATCATCACTAGCGTCACTGCGGAGCGTAAGAAGTAAATTCTTTTCACCTGATAGAACGGTTATTAGCCAATTCGATGCCCATTCCTATCCTAATAGAGGTATAATAAAAGATCCCTCTCTATTTTTTCGTTTATTCGACGAAAAGGTAAAAATAAAATTTTCTTATTCAATTTGCTTGACGTAATTCCCTTTTTTGTAGGAAGTTCTTTTTGTTTTTATAGTGGCTTCTGCCCTCGGCTTCGCTCGCGTAAAATTAGATAAAAATTATCCCACCTAATCTAGTTACTTGCCTATCTGTTTGCGAAATTTCATCGATATCCGTTCACTAGTTGCCGTGTGATTCACACACAAACATCCAAACAAAAGTGAAACTTTTATAATATTAGTACGATAATATTAGTAGGATTCATACGAACCCCTTTTTCCCAATAGTAAAATGAAGAAGGTGTGTAATATAATATCTACACTAATATTATGAGGAAAACTTTGTGTGTTTGGTTGTAATGAATAGGCTCAAAAACTGCTGGACCAATTTTAAAATTCTTTCACCATTCGAAAGCTTCATTATACACGAGTAACATAGACTATATATAACATTATGCTACGAGAGCGAAGCCGCGCGGATCGCTAGTAATACATTAAATTAATAAATCAAATAATCATTGTTTAATTGCATAATAGCCAGTGAAAAAATAAGTTTTAAGTATATAAATAATTATTTTTATCACAAATCACTGTAATCCTTCATATGTCGTTTTTCCTTAATGTGAACATAGTTTCACTCATTATACTATGACTTTCGTCCTCTAATATTAGTTTCTCAAGCAATATAAAATAACAAAGGACATCAATATGAACATGGGGGCACGTAACGCCATGTGCAAGTGATAGTGCGTTAATAATACAGGTGCCTGTGATCTATTGCGAGGACGTGTCGGTATGAACCATAAGCTTACGAGAAACATTTTACAATATGTACCTACTAACTATTCGCTTCCGTAGCATAATCTATACTAATATTATAAAGCTGAAGAGTTTGTTTGTTTGTTTTTTTGTTTGAACGCGCTAATCTCAGAAACTACTGGTCCGATTTGAAAAATTATTTTAGTGTTAGATAGCCCATTTATCGAGGAAGGCTATAGGCTATATATTATCATCCCGATATTCCCACGGGAGCGAAGCCCTGGTGCGCAGCTAGTGTTATATATATAGCGTATAAAATATAGTCTATGTTACTCTTGGTTAATGTAGCTTTCGAATGATGAAAGAATTTTTAAAATCGGTCTGATTGTTTAACCAAACAAATAAAGTTTTCCTCTTTATATTAGTGTTATTAGTGAAGATTATCAAAAGAAAACTTACATGCGTGCATGAAAACAAACATAGGTGCAGAAAACGGGTCAAATTTCAGTCAATATATACGTATTATTTATTAAAGTTAAATGCCGCCTTTGCATTGTGTATGTTTTAATGTATGTCAGTTTTTATTTCTTTATATGTGTGTGCAATAAAGAGTATTTGTATTGTATTGTATTTTGTAAAGTAGCACAACTTTTATAATAAAGTATTTATTTATTTGTAATTTTCACATGCCATTACAGGTTATTTACCCAATGCGACAGTGACTTAAAAGCAAACAATTCAAACTAAGTGGTAATTACACTATTTTAGAATAACATGCAATAAATTATACCTCAATAATCTTACAACTTGCACCACAACAAAGTGAACGTAGAAAAGAACACGCGAAATATGTGTAAAATAACTCGTAACGTGTCGATACAATGATTTACGTGTTTTAATATTGTCGCCTTCGACACCGGCAGCTCACGTCTGGAATATTTAAACTACCTTCCTTGAAACAGAATAACAAAACACCGTTTATATTAAATTTTTCAACAATTTTTTCGGAAAAATTTCTTCTGAAGTTTGTCATTACTAGCCGCGCCCTGCGGTTTCACCCGTGTTACTTCTGATCCCGCGATAACTCCGGGATTAAAAGTAGCCTATATATTATTCTGAACCCTATACCAAGTTTCATTATAATCGGTTCAGTAGTTTTTGCGTGAAAGAATAACAAACACCATGCATACACACATACATGCATAAGCTTTGGCATTTATAATATTAGTAAGAAGAAAAGATGAATAGGAGAGTTAAACAACTGAAGACCGAGATTTCCACATTTCCTATGTTATTTTTGGTGCTTCAAAGAATGTCTGTACAAAATTTCATCCAAATCGGTCCTGTAGTTTCGTAGCTATACAAACAAACAAACAAACAAATCGTTCGTTTTTAAAATATAGTATAGATTATGGCGCAGTAAGAGAACGGGTAACAAAGAATGGAAAAAAATCCACAACAAATAGAGAAATAAAAAGAAATAAGTATGGAAAACGTACCACATTAACCTTATTTCTGCACTTTTTCATATCTACAAAGCATTTTACCAATTCCACAGAAGATTTATCATTCCAACATTTGTTCCACAGATTAAAAAATATCCCTGTATAATATCTGAGTTCGCACGTACACCTCGGAATCTTTTTCGCGTTACAAACGTTTTTTTACGATACTTAGCAAAGTTTTTGTGGAGCGGCGCGAACTTTCAATTTTCCTGTCATTAACATTCTTAACGGCTGTAAAGTGAGAAAAAATTGTCGAAAATGCGTAGGGTGGGTTGGTTTTATATTGCGATGTTTAAGAATTATGATAATTATGGAATGATAATTTATCTACAATATTGTAAAAAGGAAAACTTTGTTTGTTTGTCATGAATAGGCTCAAACACTACTGGACTGGTTTTAAAATTTCTTTCACCATTCGAAAGCTACATTATTCACATGTAACTTTTAGGCCATATTTTATAGGCTATTTAAAGAACATTATATACTACTAGAGCAAAGCCGCGTGGATCAGCTAGTATTTTATATTGTTACGTTTTATTGGAACTGCATTTATATTAACACAATAAAAAAAACACAGAATAGAAATATTTTTATTTACTTAAATATAATATGTATTTGAACCGATTTCAAACATAATCTTTCTTTCATAATCGATCTTTAATAATTATAAATTGAAAAACACTGCCTATTTTCCCATTTAAGTAAATGAAACAAATAATAGAAGGATGTTTTGTAGAAATTCAACGAATCTCATTTAACATTCTCAAACTGAATAGAAAACATGATTACTAAGAGTATTTAGAACATCTTTGGAGACTAAATTAATAAAAAATCTAATTAGAAAAGACGTGTTAAAAAATATCAATCACCCTTCACTGCTAAGAAACCTACGGTATAGAAAGTTATAAAATAAGATGTGCCTTCATCAGGGACCAAATATTTTACCCTTGGGTGCGGGAGCCAGACGACAAAGAGTGATATCTTATCGCCGTGCGAGTCATAATGTGCACTACCACCTAGCAAAGCTTTGATCTTGATGTAATCTCACGTAAACGAAGGGTACTCTGCTTATGAAACTGTTTTATTTCTAACAGTATTTTCATTATTTTTTTTGTATTTTATCTATTACTAGCTGTGCTACTTGTTTTACCCGCGTATATAGTCCGTTCTCATGAGATTTACGGAATTAAAGTATCCTGTGTCATTTTCCTGGTCCTAAGCTATCTGCCTTAGAATTTTCTGCCAAATTGGTCCAGCAGATGTCAAGTTATAAGTATTGTAAAAAACTGTGTTTTTATATAAATATAGATGAGTGAGTATAAATACGTACATATATGCTAAAAAAGCAACGCATAAACCATTAATGAATAGAAGAAATAGAGATGGTGACAGGGTGCTACCTTGAGGTACACTGTAGCCATAGTAAAATGATATTAGTTTTAGTTAAATATCACAAAAAATTAATAGGTCAGTTTAAGTTACACATAGCACCAGTGACAGTCGAGTCAACTGACTCGACTTTGGGTTAACTATTCCAAAATAATCAAATTTGATTCGATTCATCCTTGAATCCCTATAAGCGCATAATTAATACTTGTTATGCATAAACTTATTTTACTAACCACGCGGCCATTTAAACCTAATGCAATATAAAGTAGAGTTACCTTCACATAAGTCGAGTACTATTTCCCCGCAATGGCACTCTTTTAGGTCTTTTGTGACTGATTAACTTTGATCTAGGTGAGCTAATGGATTGTCAAAGTATACCTGAAACACATTGTCATTAAATTGCCGTAAGATAACTCATCGTCACTGCAAAATGCATTATATGTATTGATTTTAAAATTTGTGAAATGATATACAAAATACAAGTTAATTAAAAAAAGGCCAAGTGTACTCGCGCACGAAGAGTTGCATACTAGACCCCTTAGTATTGTATATCCGATGTTGGTTAAATTTCATTTTCGAATAGTTTAGATACAAGAAAATATCAAGTTCGATGATGAAGAAGGAGGTGACAGTGAAACCGGTGGTGGGTTACGAAGTTACGGTGTCAAATAGTTGAATGTTTGTCCGAGGATATTTGCAATATTTTTAATCCGATCTTTAGTACAAAAATGAGCGATGTCTTTGGGAAGGGGAGGGGTAACAAAGATAGTGCTATGAAATAGGTGATTTTCCGAGTGTGATATCAAACGAAGGTTAATAAATTACAACGCAAGGTCTAGCTCAGAGCGAGCCACTAGTGTAAGTAGAGCTACCTTCACATACACGCATCGAGTACTATCCCACAATAGCACTCTTTTAGATCCTTTGTGTCTGATTAACTTTGATCTAGGTGAGCTAATGGATTGTCAGGGTACCTGAAACAAGACGTCTTTAACTAATTGTTCTTTCTATTGTAATCCTTTATAGAGGAAACTTGAACGCTGTTACTGTGTCTTTATTTCAATTGAGACTCTTTTTATGCGCAAATAAAATTATTGTTGTAGTAAATAAACTTACAATAAGTGTTAAAAGATATTGAATTAAACATTAATTGGTAACATTAGATACCTTGAAATCTTACTCGAATTATTCGATCTATAAAATTTCATCCCAATCGGTTCAGAGGTACAGACGTAAAACCGACTGACAGGTAGAGTTACTTTGGCATTTTAAATATACTTCTTCTTCTTTTAATTAATGGCAGTCCTATCGCTGACGGATTTTGCCAATGTCAAGTTTTCTGATAGTATATAGGTTAGTAACTTATGTTCCTTTAACTGTGACACATTTCAAATATAAAGCAAGAGAGTAAGAATTCCTGAGATGTCAAATTTATTTGCATACTACCGCCCCGGCTTCGCACGTGCTATATGCATGTTATATGTATAAACCAGCTTATATATTAAAAAAACGCATCAAAAACCGTCTAGTACTTTTAAAGACCTCAGCACACATATGTACTGATAGCGGGATACGTTTTTTATAATATTTTAGTGTTAGTTAATAGTAGTTAATATATTACTGTTACAGTATAAATTTTGAGTTCTCGTTTCGTCCCAAGACCCACTTCGGGATTCCAGTTAATTACAATAGTATTCAGTAGGTAGATCCAACGCCATTAGGTTTCACGTGTGCTATCTAGCTTGGCTCCACGCCGGTTACATTACGGCTTCGGTTTATCTCTCTTTAATGGAACATATGTAACTACCTTCCTTAACGAAAAATTATAAATTTCTGCTGATTAATACCCAGTTCCAATATAAATAAAACGAGTCGTTTTATTTACTGAAATCAAATGAAATGGAATCATTTTTTTTGTCAAGTAAACATGAGTAGAACAGGTGATAATAATATTAGCTTAGCATGTTTTGCCTGTATATAGGCGTACAAATATTCAAAATTTTATGATTTTAAAATTTATTATATATTAAAAAATATATAAATTTAATTACAATGTTAATTTATAAATAATTAGTCATTAGTAACGGACAGTTTAATGTCCCACTGTCTTACTGTACTTACAGTATTCTACAGGGTGTGTCGTTTCTCTCTCTTTTCTCAAAGTTTCTCGGTTTTTGAGATATTCAATATTCATAATATTAAATCACCTACAGCATAATAATGTTCCACTTAACGCCTTAAAACTATTCGTTAAAAGCCAAAGCAGTGCAAATGATTACAACAAACTTTTATTCGCAGCATATTTTTTCGCTCGCAGTTTACGACACAATAATCCTGGAGTATAAATTTCCTCGTGAGATTTCTTTATTTGCCTTGCAAGACAGTGCGTTGTGCAACAAAGAGCGGTTACACGCATGCACTCAGCGATTAATAAGGTTTTTGGATGTAATAATAATAATATTTATTAAGGCCATACAGCTACACAAAAAATGGTAAAAATGGTACAGAACAGAAATAAAAGATAAGAATCTTATAACTAAAACAAAGAGAAAGAAAAGTAGCGTACAAAATTAAAAAAAAAACAATGTATGTAATGTATGTGTGGCAACATTTACCCTTAAATTCTCTTTTTTCATATCATTTCTCTTTTTAATTTTATTGACAAGGCAATATCAAATTTAGATGAATATAAAAGAGTGGTGAAAAGGGTTTCGATTTCAAATCAATAAATTACTTTTTTTTAATTACATTTTTGCAAAAGCAGCCTGTTTTATTTTGTTGTATGGAACGCTGCAATAAATTTATTCATATAACTTTTATTTTAAAGACACTGAACATGCTAAATATAATTGTTTTAAATGTTATAGACTCGTTTACTAATCAAAACAATCAGAACATTGCGTTTTAGAATTAATTGTTGGTACTGAATAAAAAATAAGTCATTCCGCTTCGCTCCTTAAAATGCCCACCTCCTCTCCTCACCTATCACGACCCGGGAACAGAGCCAAAGTAACCTGCATACATACATACCGTACTTAGATACACTTAGATTTATTCCCTCCGCCAAATTTTATTTCAACGGCTGACATCGTAATACAGGCTTTGTCTACGCCTTTATTTATTGGTTATTTTATGCTCTTTGTAAGGTGAAATTAGATTAGAGAAAACAATTTTGTCTACACTATTTTATCCATGAGGCGACGGGTTAGAATACAGGTGAAAAAAAAATAATAAAAAAAAATTAAAAATAATTAATAATTTAAATGTATATGACGTTCTAAAAGCGCCTCGAAAGAGGCCAATTTGGAAAATAAACGTTTTGACTTTGTGTCGCCACCCCATTTCTGCCCGTGGGAGTCGTAAGAGGCGACAGAGGGTAATTCTGCTGCATAACATCTTCAGCAGTAAAAGCAAGTATTACACGATTGGGCCAAGATCCGTAAAGCAGTATTGCATTGTGTTTCGTACGGTGAGCGGGGACAAGGAGGCATGTATTCCCATCGTATTCCTCTTCCATCCTGTTTTACTCTTCTCCCAACTACAACAACATTATACCTGATGAGAGAAACCCGCGCGGAAAATCTAGTATAGAATCTAAAAATACTATAAGTAAAGCATTGACAATAAAATTACGTAACGATTAATACCAACTATGACACGACAGCTACTTTTGTAGAACCATCTAAACACGTAGAACAATTCGCTAACCCGCGTTACCTGACGGCAACGTGACACGCGTGACGGATGGAAAATAAAAATTACGTAACCAGACACTGTAATTTATTTGACGCGGGCAACCGCGCGAACAGCTGATAGGTGCTGTAAGAATTTTTAGCGGTGAATAATCGATGGGGTTTCAAGTTGTTGCTACATTTTTTAGTCAGGTTACACTTTGACTCGTAGTAAAATAATATATGCGTTCAAATAATCGTTATAAAGTTTTATTAAAATTAGTGTGCGATGAAATTTATCAGATTAATATTGAATGTATGTTTTAGATTGGAAAGTAAGAGGGATTTTCTAATAGTGGTGTTTGTGATGTACATTTCGTTACACGTTGTATATATATGTGTACTGCGTATCGTATTTTTTTATATGTTTTTTAAATGTTGAATATATAAAAAAATATAAACAAAAATTTCAATGTAAATAATAAATTTTCTTTAACAAAAACCACATTTTCCACCAAAACATTTACACGTATTCAAAGTGACTGTTAGCCTTTAATTATTGTTACACTTCAAGTATTATTTAAAAAGTGTTAGGTTGTGTATAACTTTAAATAAAATACGTATAGAGCAGTTTAATTCAAGTCAATTTCAAGCAGTTATTTTTGGTTTTGTAATAAGCCTAAACGTGATAGTTTCATTAGTATCTCAATGTATATTACTGTTAACTGAAACGTTCTATTTCCAAATACTTAAATGGTACTACGTTATACCAAATACTTAAGTAAAGGCCCGCCGTTAACATATTAAAACAAATTTTCCTCAACAAAAACCGCATTTTCTACATTTACACGTATTCAAATTCGCTATTACGCGGCACGTTTAGGTAACCGCCTGTCACTCCGCCGCTGTCACGTTAGTCAGGTACGTTTCAATTTTTAACGTGACATTTAAATTAAATTCGCACAGCCCCTTAATTTGGCCAATTTGAGAATGCTTATCTGGTACTTGCGTTTTACGTGTTCAATTATGCGGTGGAATGGGGGTGGCGTTTTTTGTATACTGCTATTTTAGTTAACATTGTAGAATTACGTAGCAACGAGTGTTTAAAAGAATCTTTTTAACCTCTCATCTCTCGTTAATAACCAACTCTTGAAGATATACTTTCTAATTTGTATTGTTGCTTCTTGATAGAATTATATCATTTCTTTGTTTGATAATCATTTCTAATACGCGTCCTCAAGATTTAGTATTAACACACAATTATGTGGTTGAGTATAGCCGAGTTAAATTTATCGTGTAGGTTTGTTTTATTGATTAAAATCAATTTATGAATTGTAGATTTCGGTAGCAAAATGTGTATAAACGAAAATAATAATCATTGAAATACTAAGTTCATAATATCTAAACTCTAATTCAATTATTACCGTAGTAGTTGTCCGCGTATATTATTTTAGTTTGAATGCAATCTTTAAATTGAATATTATAAAAATTAAAAAGAAAATAAAATGCAAAGCGGATATTGAGAAAGTATAGTAGATAGGTAATTCATAATTAATATTATTTTAATAACTAATTTATTATTGTCTTGTATTGTTCATTTGGTATAACGAGAATTTGTAAAATATTTTTAGATCTTCGAATCTTACTCTAGTTCAACAAAGTAAAAAATTCAATATAATATAAGAAATTGATACAAATACATAAACAGATTAACGTATTCACGAAATACAAAATATTTTTCTTCTTTTTGTTGTTTTAATTTGTTAAACGAACGCATAAATAAGACTAGGTTGTTTTTGTAAAGAAAGTATTCACGATTCGGCAATATCGGTTTTCACAAGTTTTCGGCGGACTGTTGTTTGTTTGTCACATGACAATATTAATTACGAAGATGATCTTAGATGCCAAATGTTACTAGCTGTGCCCTGCGGTTTCGTCCGCGTAGTAGTCTAAAACTTATGTTTATTAAAAAAATTGTTTGTCAGTGCGGCACAGCTGACAGTGCTAACCTAATTATTAAAAACATCTTAAATATTAATTTAAAATAAATTTATTTTTACTTTTATAAATTTATAAGTAAGTAGCGCGCCCGTAGTAATGTGGGATTCCAATGGAAAATAATTTTTCAAATCGGTCTAGTAGTTACGGAACCTATTTAATTCATACAAAGAATAAATCAAATTCTTTCCTCTTTATAATATAGTGTATGATGTAGCTGTGCGCCGCGGTTATACTCGCGTTTATTTCTCATTCTGGTATTTCCTAGATAAAAACTAACCTATGTCTTCTCTCATACAAAATTTCATCCAAATCGGTTCAGCGGTTTAGATGTGAAGAAGATATAGACAGACGTGTCTACTTTCGCACTTATAATATTAGTAAGGATCTATTCCGAAACGAGATTAATAACCATAATATTACTGGCTTTGGCATTAATGGCTCTATTAATCACAATATTTATTTTGGGATTGCAAAATAATTTTCTGTATTGTAGAACTTAAATGTAATTCATAACTCCTATAACTATTGAATTCATAGGCAAGAAAACTAGCTTACATAAAATAACAACAAAAGATCCAAGGTACATGCAAACGTAAGAGTGTAACTACATTAGTCTGAGGGTCGTAATGAGGTCTATCTAATTATCGGCAGACGTGCGCCCCTTACTAACACCTGCATAATGCGTTATTGTCAGCGCTTTGCGAGCCGACGACGTGGCTAACACAATATATACACGTATTCAATGATATATAACTATTGTATATGTTACTAGCACGCTAATTTTAAGATTTCAAGGGATACATGCATATCCGCACTCCCTTGGTTACGTAACGATTGTTGACAGAACTTTACATGGCAACGGTGGCTTGGTTACATCAGAACTATAAAATGCTTTCGTGTATATTTCTGCAAATAAAAATATTAAAGAAAAAGTATCATATAGGTAAGCGCTCGAATATAAAGAATTTCTTCTTCTTCTTTTATCTATGGCATCCCTGTCCAAGACGGATTTTGCCAATGTCACGTTCCAGAATGGGTATTATCAAATAAAGAATTTTCTATCCAACTATGAAGTGATTGTCAAAAGACGACATTGTCATTGATGGTCGCATTTTTTCACTAATGAGCTTTTGCCTTTTAATTGGAAAACTTTTAAATAGAATTGTATATTTATTTATTTACACAAACATCAAATGTTTAATTAAGAAATGAGCTATGTATTTTTTGTGTCTACATGAAATTATTGAGTTAAAATACCGTACCACCATACAGTGATGTCACTTAGTCATCCGATAAAATACACACCGTAAATAAAAATAGAAACCCGTAAACGCAGGCTGGTCTCGGTGACCCCACACACGGCGGTAAATCAGCGCACCTGACCGAGGGCACTTGTCTAAACGCATAAATCTCAAGTTTAGTGTTGTGTTGTGACGATGCTTGGGAAATTATTTCGGACAACGCAGTTCATTTTTCCAGTTTAAAATCTAAGTGACAGTTCAACAACGACTCTATCAGCCTAATTTTGTTTGTATGTACGAATTCCCATCCTGTTCTACTTCTCTCCCAATTTATCATTAATAATCCTCTCCTTCCTTTAAGCTGGCAAGGCGACACTGATGTAGTAGGTGTTCATTGGCTGCGGTCAGTCACTTAACATCAGATGAACTGCATGCCCCGCTTGCCTGCTATAACATAAAAAATCATATAAACATGAACAGTGACACCTTGGACGAGATATATTTACAAATATACTTTTCTAAATCTTAAACATTGTCATGCCACCTCTACGTCGAAAATCAACAAAATACAGAATTTTGTAAAAAAAATAAAATAGAATTTTTAGAATTATATAAACCTTTAACAAGATATATTTACAAACGTACTTTTCTAAATCTTAAACATTGTCATGGCACCTCTACTTCGAAAATCAACAAAATACAGAATTTTGTAGTCCACGCGGGCGAAGCCGCAGGCGGAAAGCTAGTAAATGATTAAATTTATCGAGAAAGGTGTCCCCACACTAGGGTCGAAGTGACCCCCGAACTCGTAAATATCGAGGTATTGACTCCGCGACGGGTCAGCCGTCTGTCTGTTAATGATAGTGCGCTGGTAGTTGGTACCCCTGATTTTCTATTCTAGTGTTTTCGTTAAATATTATGTTTAAATTGGTGATTTTTTGCACGTTTTTGGCAAAATTATGAATTAACGATACTATTATATATTATACTAGCTGTGCCCCGTTTCACCCGCGTATTAATCCCGTTCCCGTGGGATTTCCGGGATCGAAAGTATCCTATGTTATTCTCCTGGTCCTAAACTATCTCCCTACGAATTTTCCTTCCTGTATTCTCTTCAACGTCACTGATTATAAACACACAAAATTATAAGTTAAATTATTTATTTAATAGAAAAATATATAATGACTATTAATTCACAACAAGGAATCTTAAATGGATATTTACAAAGATCTATAAAATGGACTCATCTCTTTAGAATATTTTATTCGGTTTTAGCAATGACATCTTAAAACATAAAGATATATTATGACTATTAATTACATAACAAAGTTTACTATTTAATGTTAATTGTTTTTGTAACAATGATGAATTAAATAAGCCCTATAAAATGGACTGATCTCTTGAGATCATTTGTTTTTATCAATGAAATCTTAAAACATAATGATATATTATGACTACTAATTACATAACAAGGTGCACTATTTAATGTTAATTGTTTTTGTTACAATGAATTAAATAAGCCCTATAAAATGGACTGATCTCTTGAGATTATTCGTTTTTAGCAATGTCATCTTAAAACATAAAGGTAAGCTAAAACATTTGAAGAAAATCGCAATTAGCCAACTTAGTAGTCCAGACGCACAGCCAACGCTGCACGCATATTAATTCGACGATATATTTTCGTTCTTACAAGGAAATATATGCAATTTAGGAAATGTATGCATTTTATAAACTTGTATGTTAAACACATTTGTTTATTTTAGTTGATTTTGTGTTTAGTTTGCTCGTCATTTTAGTATATTTTTAACTTACTTAAAAATGAGGAGGTTCTCAATTCAACCGTATTTTTTCCTATGCTTTTTATTTTAATTTAATTAATTTAATAGTACATTTTTGATCATAGGCTGGTTAATAGATATTTAATGCTCTATATAAATACTAGCCGTGTCCAACGGTTTCACCCGCCTGTATTTCCCGTTCCTGTGATAATTCGGAGATGTCCTTTCTCGGCATCTTTGAACAAAATTTCTTCAAAATTGGTCCAGTGGTTTAGGCATTAAGAAAATATTTAAAAGTTAATGGTCGCAATGATGTCTGCATAAACGGGTTAAATATTTTTAATTTCTTTGACAATTGTATGTTATATTTTATCCAAATCCGTACAGCTGTTTACGAGAAATGACATTCACACAATTTAAGTTGCAGCGATATTTAAAAATGTCTAATATTTTAATAGCGACGTATTGTTAAAATAAAATATGAGTTTACGATAATAATAGTAATACAATAAAGCTATATAATTACAGAGTTTACCTTGTTCCTAATTGTTATAATGAACTATGGGTATTTTAATGGTAATTATTGCCTCGTTAAATTATTGATACATTATAAAATTACAATGTAGTGTTGAAATAATGTTATTATCCTACTATATTATGATTTAAACGTCAACAAGGTTTTTAATTTCAATCATAATTTTCATATACTTTATAGGTTGTATAGTTGCTTCTTGATTGAATTTTATAATATCACTCTGTGTTAATCTTTTCCGATGTACCGACAATAGATTTATTAATATTTTTATTTCTATCTACCCGAAGAGTATGTTCGGAACCGGTAGTGAATAATGTTGTTATTTAAAATTCATAATACTATAGTGGAATTTGAAAAGTAAAAATATCTTTTTTTTTCTAAATGGGATATATTTTTCATGTTTTAAATTCAAATACATATTTAAATTTTTAATTTTTGATAACTTAGAAAAAATCGAAAGAGAATGGCATCTAGGTTACGAATTACGAATTTTATTACTTTTAATGAATTTTTAAACTACATACTATAAATCGACCGCGGCCGACTGCGTCTTGAGGTAAACGATAGGCGGCGTTTTTTAGTAGTTTTTAAAAATGCATTAAAAATAATACAATTCGTAATTATAGAATTTTAAGTGGTTTTATTGAAAATCCTCTTCTGTAAGATTAAGTTTCTATTTTAATTTCTGTATGAAAAGGGCTTGAAACAAAAAATCTCTTCTAATAATGTTTGTCACAATCAGTTTCTTTAGTAGTGTGTATAAAAGAAGAGATAAATTAATAATAATACCTACACTTGACGAATATCTGTATAAATTCCTGTATCTTTTGTCTTAATTACACCCACAATGTGTACACAAACCACAGAGTATAGATTGAGGAATAGTTGGCTCCAACCGCCAATAAAACTTTTTCCATTAGCACCTGATATTTGGCCAACCTTTCACCCTTGCCAGTTTATCTAGTCTCAAGTTTATTGATGTTTCGTGGTTTTACGTTATCTGTATCTGTATTATTTTACCTGTTTATCTATAAACTAAATTAAGACATTTGAAGTATAATCTTTACGGTTTAAGAAACTTTTAACTTTTTATTTTCCTCGAAAATAAGATATAAGGAAATGGATTTAACTAATAAGTCTTTGTTACGTGTTTAAAGAAAAGTAAGAAAATTAATTAAGATGATATTTACCTCCGGGAAAGCTTAAAATATAGGTATGTTTATTAATCAGCATAGACAAAATAGCGTACAATAAAATTGTAACTTACAATAAACTCTAGACAGACTAATAAAATCTAATCTAGTTTTAAACATTATGGTATCGATGTCATTTGACGTTAAAAAAAATAAAATTACAAAAACGAACGAACGAACTACTACGTGTAAAATTGCGTGCAGAATTTTTCTGAGAAGTTACCGACACGAAACTCAAAGTTTCTAATAATACGTTTGAACCATGGCCAATTTGAAAAACCAATGTGGCCAGTTTCTAAAATTCATAGTAATCAAAGGAAGTTTCAGCTAGGTGCCGTAAATCGTCGCCATAATAGGATTTCAGCGGTTCACGGGCCAATGACAAAGATTAAAAATACGACCCTTCCAATTTACGACTGGTAACTTTAATTTAGTATCAAAGTCTGGGCCTAAGTAGGTTGACCATGGGTTTGAAGTTTTAAAGGAATGCGGGACTTTATCATATGATTTTATTTTCTTCCATTTATTTTTTTAAACTAGCTAAGTGCAGAAAGGGTATTTCTATGTTTTCTATTTTCCATCCACTTTTTTGGATTTTTTGTCAGGTACTATGTCAATTTTACAATTACCTCATATTGATATTATCTGTAAATGCGCAAAATTTTCATGATTTAGTTGTATATTTTTGTTACACTTTCACGCAAGATCGTTGAACAGGTTAGAAATAGCATAAGCTCAATTTGGAAAAATAAACGATTTGAATTTGAATAATCGATATATTATTTCAATTGACAATCAATATCTTGAATCATTTCAGCCCTGGTATTTTAAGTACACGAGTACCGATCAGTTTTTAGTGGTTTAATACACCATTGTATTAAATAAAGAAAAGAGTAACTATCGAGTTTCTTGCCGGTATCTTCTCGATAGAATCGATTATCCGAACCGGTGCTAAATTAAAAAAATGACTATTCATAAGTACTTTGTAAAAAGTTTACATGAATAAAAATATTTTCTATTCTATTCTATTCTATTCTATTCTAATACATTTGGTTATTTATTATAAACATAACGTTGAAGGTCTTTTTAATATGGTGACCCTATTCTAGGTGCCCTAAATCATACCTGCCTAGCAGATGCAGGGAAGTCAAGCGCAAAGTAGATAGTAATAAATTTGTCCTTCCTTGAAGGTGAAACTATAAAAATAAAGGAACCAATGGAGCGTGCTGTCTCCGAGATTGCAGGGAAACTATTACTTGGTGACAATATTTTGGGACCTTTATAACCTACTACTAGTCGCCCAGTGGTTGAAATCAACCATAATATAATTGATAGATTGTATTGTGACTTTATGAAGTGCATTTTAAGTAGTGAATTAAAGACTTTCTTACACTATTTCCACTATTTATTAGAAAACTTTGTTTAATTACAACCGGTTTCGAAATTCATCATCAGGTAGTAAATAATTTTTGATTAATTAAACTGATGATGAAATTTTGTAATTAAATAAAGTTTTCTAATAAATAGTGTAAAAAAGTCTTTAATTCAATACTCAACCATAATAAATTATGTTCTATTTGACATTCAATAAGACCATGGTAAACAAAAAAAAATATAAAACATTTAAAAACAAAATTTGGCGAAGTTGATTCTCAGTCAACCTTTTCTGCCGCTAGTGTATTTTAAATGAGTTTTCTCGCTGTGTTATAGTATTACATTAAAAACAAGGAAAAATAAAATATGTTTATAATTATATTTCCAAGAACACTAAAATTGAAATTTAAAAGTAAAATATAACATATTATGATTGTTGCACTGTCTTACGCCAAAAGAATAGCCCATAGTCAGACCATGGCCTGGGAATAAAAATTAAAGAAAATTTAATTATTTATGTATTACATCTATTAAAAATTAAATAATGACTAAACGCATTATCTTATGAAAAAACCATTTTTATAAATTTTTAACCCTTTCTTCAGATCAACAGTAAGTTATTGACCGTATTTCCGTCCCCAAAAAGATTTTCGCGTATATAATATATGCGGAACCTCAATCCACGTAACATATTACCCGCATGACCGCTGTCTTTCACAAACCACGTGAGGTTTCCATTACAATGAACTCTATTCCTTTACAACACGGTATAAAATGTCAATTTATATGACCATTTTATGCTTCTACAAAATTAAGCGAAATCGAACTTTATATCATTTGTAATAAGGATGGTGTGAATGTAGAAATAAGTTGGTTTATCATAGAGCTCATTTGCATGAGACAAGAATATTTGTCCAAATGTCACCTTGCTCAAGCCTTTATTTATAAAACGTAGGGGCAATAAATTGCGAACTCCTATTTAGAATTGTTTTTGGAATCATAGCACAGTGGTTATTTACAATAATTGTGAAGTTGGGGATTCGAGAAGGTAAGCACTCAAAATGTTAATCAAACCTATCCACAAGAGTTCAATCTGTCACTCCGTAAGATCGGGAAAAAGCAATATTGAAACATTCTAGGTATTCAAAGATGAAAAACGATGATATGTCACGCCGGTGACCTAGGTGGTGTTAGGCATAAACGATGCAAAATTACTTACACACTACCTTACTTTAACTTAGTTTTTTTTTTAAGATTTGAATTCCAAACAGTTACACAAGTCACGCTTTTAAATTAAGATTACTAATGAACTTAATTTTCCTCGTTATTTTATACTAGCTGTTCATTTTATACTAGCTGTTCAGCACAGCTTCGTCCCCCTAGCAAGTAAGATTCCAAAAATAATTTGTAAATCGGTAAAATAGTTTCGGAGCCTAATTGAAATAAACAAAAATAAATCTAATCATTCCTTTTCATTATATTAGTGCAGGAACATAACTTTCTAATATTTTATTTACATTAAAATAGTTCGTGCAGACAAAAATCATAAATATATTATGTTTTATGTAGTGCATTATTAAGATTCACGTTACGTACGAAAAAATATTACACACTCTAAAAACACTAAGGTAATCTAACAAAGTCCTAGGTCGCATCGCCCACGTAAATATCCCCATAGATCTTCCAGATGAAAATGTGTCTGGACCGCAGCTCGTATAGATCTCAGTCTACACGTCATATTTCAGGCTTACCTAGCTTGATCAGTTTTCATACTTGATCAGTTTATTTACGACTAGGTCTGCGCGGCTTCGCTCCCGTAGCATAATGTTATACATAGCCTTTTAAATATAGCCTATGTTAGTCGTGGATAATGTAGCATTCGAACGGTGAAGGAATATTTAAAATCGGTTCAGTAGTTTTCAGCCTATTAATTACAAATAAACTAACATACAAAATATTCCTCTTTATAATATTAGAGTACACATACAAAATGTTGTGTGTCAAATTATTACAATTTTTTTTAATAGTTCTAGAATTTTTTAATCTACGCCTTACCTTATTATCACTGCCGGAATAATATAATGTATATTATAAACAATTGGCATTTTGCATGCAGTTTAAAGTGAATTTAATATTCTAAATTTAAACTTTTTAAAAATGATCATAGAACGTATAAATTTTTGGCGCCTAAATTGTCTATGGTTCGCTGAACAGAACTACTACCACAGTCAAAAGAATACATACAGTCGTTGCACAAAACTATCACATAGGCAGTGTTCCAGTTCTCCTTCCATAAATGCCGATAAATACTCCGATTTATGTTTCCATCTACTTCAAACATTTTTCTTTACCAGGAAATTGCAATAAAATTACCTAACAACAGGTGCATTAGTTTGAAAACATTTAGACCAAACTTCAGATACCAAACGTTCACCTTAGGACCTTTTGAATCGTTAAAAGTCACAGACAATTTCGGTGATTGCATTTTCTTGGCACGCTTTCCACTAAGTTTTACCTGAAGACAGAGATATAATTCTGAAAGAGAGATAAACTATAGATGGAATGGTCAGATGTCTAGATGGAATATTACAGTCACAAAATGCGAATATTATAAAAGTATATTTCCGGGGTGTATAAGTTGCTTGGACAAGAAATAAAACATGTGTGTGTTTTATACTGCTCCTGAATTACATTGAATTTTGTGTAGTTCTTTTTGCGTGGATTACCAACAATTGAATATAATATAGTAAACGTTTTTTTGTATCAAAGAATTACCGCCATCACAGAGAACTTTAATATGAAAATTGAAAAATGAAAATTTGTTGATCATGAGAAATTTTTTAATATTTTCACAACATAACCTGAAAGTTTATAACGAATTACCATATGTGTGTTTGTTACTCTTTCACGCAAAATTACTGAACTGCTTGTGATAAAACTCAGTATTCATAAAGATAAGGATCCAGAATAACTACATATTCTGGATCCTTATCTTTATGAATACTGTACTGTATGTAATAATAATACAATCAGTCAATTTTAGCAAAATGAACGTCTTAAGCCCATTAATTCTCTAAATAGCTATTTAGCTTCAAAATTTAAATGTGTTAGTGCTATTAAAAACATAATATAAGATAGTTTAAAATAAAATAAAGCACACGTAACAGAATCTGTTAAACAACGCTTAGGTAGTCAAACAAGAGTGTTTGCTCACTGGACGCAGTTTAGAGTGTCCAAGTTTGAACAAACAGGAGGAGTGCAAGCGTTTTATATTTAATTTTATTATTATAAGGTATTAGAGAGATGAATTTATATATAATACTAGCTGATCCGACGAACTTCATACCGCCATTTTTGAATTTACGTATTTGATAGACAGGAACTATTTGTATGATAAAATATAATTATTGTTTTTATTCTATTCTTACCGTTTAAACTTTACCGTTTCTTTACCGTTTTTACTTCCATGGGCTTCCACGAATATTTCAACGATAACATTGTTAAAATCGGTTCAGCTGTTCTTGAGTTTTAGCGATACTAACAAAGAGGAATTGATTTATATCTGTGTACATTTAATGAGAGAAAGAATATCAAAGTGAGACGATAGATGCGAAAGAAAGTTCGTTCCCTTGTTTGTTGCCTCTTTAATCTTTATCTCCTCAACGAATCGTCTTGAAAATTTGCACAGGTAAAGCTGGGAGTGTAGAGAAAATCATAGGCAAATAGGACGTTCTTTACGTTCTATTTACTTACGTTTTACCTGGGAAATTAATAATTAATTACAATTAAAGTTAATTTTAATTTTATTTAAAATACAGATTTACCGGGCAAGTCACGAGTAAAAATTATACAGGGTACATAGATACATTTTGTCCACAACTTTTGTTATTAAGGTACCAATATATTTAAAGTATAATGTTTTCGAAAAAAATCATCATCAATCAAAATTTTTTTTCGAAACCGGTTGTACATTTAAAAAAGTTTTTTAATAAACTTTTGTTAAAAAACTTTAATTCTATATGTTTTGAATGCTACTTCTGGACGATCATCAAGAAGTAACATCAAGTATAGTCCATTTTGTTTCAACAGATCCTTTAAACATCGCATTCTGAACCAGCACTTAATTCCCTCAATACCTTTCCGCGAGTGCAGGTATCAGCGCCACCAGGGCGGAACGTACGTGCGCTGGACGCCGGTAATCGGTTTACTTCACTAAATCATTTGTAAGCTTTTATACTTGACCGAGATTTATTACCGTGTGTGATTTTTATACCTGAGTTGAGTTCAGAGCGTTAAACTTAAGTTATGTGATACTAACTCAGCTCTGTGGTTTCACCTGGCTCCTGTTACCGTATTTTCGGGATAAAAAATCTGGTATCAAAGAATCTCTGTACACAATATAATCCAAATCGGTCCAGTAGTTTCGTCCAATTCAAACAAACACACATACAAACTTAATACTATTTAAAAAAATACATTCTTCCCAGATAAGCGGATTGTTTATTTACGTACAGGTCGTTATTGTTTTTAAATATTCTAAAAAATTAATCGAATTAAGAATTGGTCTCTTTTGGAACTCGATGTCTAATACTTCTTATATGGTCTTTTTATATGGTATTGCATTTATAACACATTGGAGTTTTAGGGCCTTAAACTATCAAAGAGTTATTTAAAATGACGATGTCAGTATGTTTGTTAATCACTCAAAAATGATGATTATAAAATGGATGAACACATATAAATGGATGGATGAACACATCGATATAATTATATCTGTGTTCATCCATTGTATATAAACTGAAATTGCGGGTCAAAAAAAATTAAATTTTCAGTTATAAATTCAAAAGTAAGTCAATTCAACTACCAATCGTAAAAAATCCAGTATTAATAGAACGCATCAGCGCTCTGTCAATAGCGGAGCAACCGCAGAGGTGAAAACAACTGGAAAATGGCGGGAAGCGCAATTTGTTGCCTTTATGGCCGCTGATTGATCCGGATCGCGCTTTATACGATGAATATCCATCGAAAAGCTTGTAGGAATATTTTTTGTAATTATTTTTCTTAGTCAAAATACCAAATAACATAATGTTTAAGGTTCTTGCTGCTTTTCATGAAAATTTAGTATTGCATTAATAACACATAGGAGTTGATGGCTCCTAAACTATGAAAAATATATTTAAAACGAGGATGTCCGTATGTTTGTTAATCACACAAAAGTTATGATTAAATTTGCTACACACATAGGTTATTAAAATGGATGAACACATCAAAATGGATGGATGAACACATATAAATTATATAAAATGGATGAACACAGATATTATGTTAAATTTTCAATTATAAATTGAAAAGCAAGTCAATTCAACTACCAATCGTAAAAAATCCAGTATTAATAGAACGCATCAGCGCTCTGTCAATAGCGGAGCAACCGCAAAGGTGAAAACAAGTGGAAAATGGCGGGAAGCGCAATTTGTTGCCTTTATGGCCGCTGATTGATCCGGATCGCGCTTTATACGATGAATATCCATCGAAAAGCTTGTGGGAATATTTTTTGTAATTATTTTTCTTAGTCAAAGTACCAAATAACATAATGTTTTAGGTTCTTGCTGCTTTTCATGAAAATTTAGTATTGCATTAATAACACATAGGAGTTGATGGCTCCTAAACTATGAAAGATATATTTAAAACGGGGATGTCAGTATGTTTGTTAATTACTCAAAAATCGTGATTAAATTTGGAATAAACGTAGCTTATAAAATGGATGAACACATAAAAATGGATGGATGAACACATATAAATTATATAAAATGGATGAACACAGATATTATGTAAAATTTTCAGTTATAAATTGAAAAGCAAGTCAATTTAACTACCAATCGTAAAAAATCCAGTTTTAATAGAACGCATCAGCGCTCTGTCAATAGCGGAGCAACCGCAGAGGTGAAAACAAGTGGAAAATGGCGGGAAGCGCAATTTGTTGCCTTTATGGCCGATGATTGATCCGGATCGCGCTTTATACGAGAGGCTTTCATGAATTTGTTCTAATTTGAATTGTTCATCTCAGTTCAGTATAGGCTTTCAAATAATACAGACGAATTTGCACAAGGTTTGACGTCTTAATAATATTATCAGTACTTATTTATTATTTAATAAATTTTGGATTCTTCCTTATATGGATATACCCAAATACTTAAATTTATCCATGCAAGAAAAACTATGTTTTAACGTAATGAAAAGTCAGGTTGGAGCAGTAATTATGACAATGTCCTAAACAATTTTTTTCCCTTTATTAAACATTGGTCTATTGCGCCAAAGTGTGTAGGTATGATCCCCACGGTAGAAAATAAGAATGTGTTCATCTTTGTAATTTTTATTTTTTGTTAATATATGTCTAGTATGTATGTATTTACAAACACAAAGTATGTTTAAGAATAACTATCAATTAGCTAGTCACCATAGTACGAGTTTTAGTTAGTTTGAGAGTAGATTGCGCTGTGTTAAACGTTTGAAAATATATTATTATCTTAATATATATATTTTCAGACGTTTAACACAGCGCAAGTGCAGCGTTATATATATATATAACGTATCACAGTGTTTGTCCGCGATGGCCTTCAAAACTGCTAAACCGATTTTAAACCAAATTTTACACAACGGTGCAGGTTGATCTAATGATCCTTGAAAGATGGGATAGTACTCCACGCGTGCGAATCTGCGGGCGGAAAGCTAGTTTAACATATAATATGTAATATTTCATTCCCAAAATTAAATGACAATACAACCATTTAAAGTGCTTTATGACATAACAAACATCCTCTTGCATTATTTAACTATTATATATTATAAAACTATTCTAAACTGTTATAAAAAAATCTATGTTCAAATAAACACAATCTGTTAAACAATCAGGGGCCATGCCATCAATCGTTAAACGTGAACTGTTTCTATTGATGGCCCCAATAAGCACCGAGCTTTCAATTACTGCTTAACACTGATGAATGGGATAAAAAGTAAAAAAAATGTTTTTGAAATAGATTAACAAGTGTTTATAAAGTATAATCTTGTATTTGTTTTAACGCGAGTTCTTTCCATTTTTAAATGAAATACTTTTTGAAGGATTTTAAACGCGGTTTATTATACATTATTATTTAACCCGACGTTTCGAGCACTTTACAGCGAGCGTGGTCACGGGATACTGAGATGACAGTCGTCTTCATGAGTGTTTCAAAAATTGTGTGTCTACTCCACTTATTTCCCCGAAGATGGTAAGACTTACAGTGTCCTCTTGTCTTTTGGTATGCTTGACATGGGGTTTAAAATGTATTATTAGTGGGTCTCAGGTGTTAGAAAGTCTTAAGCCATCTTCTCTATTGAATGTTTGATGTTTTTTAATTTCAATAGCCTCGCGTACTAGTCGTGGAAAAAATCTATTCTCACGAGCAAGGATTTGTGGTTGGTCAAAGCGTATGTAATGGTTTGTCTAGAGTGTGTAAAATAATAATGTAAAATAATGTATAGTAAACCGCATTTAAAATCCTTCAAAAAGTATTTTATTTAGAGTGTTTATAACTTAATTATTTATTTTCAAGCTTGAGTTTGTATACGATGTCATTTGCCACACAAAATGGGGTCAATAAGTATTTCAAATTTCCTTTCAGACACTATAGAGCAAGTATTTGTAAGATAATTTTCATCGTCAATTTTTATATCTTGAAAGCCTTAGAAATATCAGTTTAACATAAATATATCACAAAGATCAAGTTATATTTTACTTATTATAGAAATATCTCAAAAATAAAACAATATAACTTAAATAGCATCAAAACTACCTAAAGTTGAAGCATATTGTACTGAACAGAAGGGCGCTCCATCATTTGTCTGCACCTTTAAAGCTATTCCCGACCATTACTCTTTTTAAAAACCTTTAGACGTTTCCTTCGTTTTTCAATCGCCGCCCGTCCGAAGATATCCCGATAAATGCTTCTGTTTTCGCACGGGATTTATATGGAGCTGTTAAGTTATTTTGTTAGACTTAATCTATGCTTCAGTTCTTCCATACTATACAATATATTGTTTGTTTGGTTTTAATGAATAGGCTCAAATGCTACTGGACCGATTTTAAAGCTTTTTCACTATTCGAAAGCTATATTATCCACGAGTAAAATAGGCTACATATATAACACTATGCTACGGGAGCGAAGCCGCGCGTGCTAGTATATTTAAAAAAAATGTGTTTTTATATGTTTGTAATGTTTGCATACAATAAAATACTGGGCCAATTTTAATTTCACAATAACGTACATTTTCACTGAGTGAAATGGGCTATATTGTAGGCTATATAAATTATGCTATGACAGCGAAAACGTGTGGATCAACTACTTACAATAAGCAGTAAATATTTTTACATTGGTAAAGTATTTATTATTTAGAAAATAAAAATCCATAGATACGAATACTCAATGTCAGAATTACCTACCCTTATATCGCATGTACTTTTTAATCTGGTCAATTTAATAAACTTACTTTTTCTAATTTAGTGTTATGTTTACTTGCCATTTTAAGATGAAGATGATATGTGATGAATTATTTCCCAGAGTTCAATAATACAACTTTTTTTTAAATAAAAGTATTCATCATCGGTATTAACAGCTCTATATAGATATTGTTGGTATTCGCAAAATGTTGAGCCACTCGGACAGGTGAATAAATGTTTCTCCCCTTTCGTGAAGAACTATCAGTCACAAGCGGAGCCGGGGATTAAACAAATACTTCATTTTCTGTGCGATTCACTTTTACGGATAAACCCGTGACGTAAGCGGTTCATTATTTTTATATTGCATTGTAGTAATATTGCAAAATTGACAGTATACATCTGGGTACTTAATTTTAAAACAAAAAACCTACTGGATTTGAAAAAACTGGAAGCATTTGACGTATTACTTTACTTTAATTTGTTTTTTAATTAAAGTGGAACGCTTACACTACCTACACACTTAAAACACACAATTTTTAAGGTTCTAACCTGAAGAGTTAAAAATCAATTAAATTTAGTAACCAAAATTGCATAGCGTCCTGTCAAATTTATAATATAGTAAATGATGCACCGAATTGTTCATTTATTTCCAATTATATAACATTATACATTGTAATTGTGTAATGTATATTATTACAGTAAAAACTATTAATAAATGAATACCACCCGCAGTTATAAATGGAACTATGAAATATCAATTAACGACTCATACCTCAATCAATCCAATAAATAAATAACCAATAGAAAAACCGTTAAACGCAATCACAGTCAATGAACGCAAGGGTTGCCCATAAATTCGGCAGGTGCCCCAAACTTTCGGAGTTATTGAATCTGTAATCCCCCTTTATTACTGCCCAATAAAACCCAGCGATTGTTCTCACTCGAAACTCTGATAATAGGGGATTAAGAGGGCTTAGGAAATTGGCCTTTTTCAGATGAAACTTTTTAGGCTGAGATCTAGGTGTAATGAGTATTAATCATGTACTTTGAATTCCATTGTAACAAGTTGCATTAATTAATTTGCGATGTGTATGAAATAATTTTTAATACAAATTGAAAATCCGTACAAACTAATAGTTTTTATTTATTTTTATTTAACTATGAAGTTTTAGAGAGGATTCCACTAGTATTACGTAAAGGCTGAATTGTTATTTTATGTCCTTTCTTATTAAATTCTAATAAGTTAGAATTTAATTGCAGCGTTCATTTGTAATTTGTATGAAATTATTTTTAATTCAAATTGAAAATCATATTTATATTTTGTGAACTATGAACATGCCCTCAAAATATTGTAAGTAAAGGCTGTATTGTTATTATTATGTCCTTTCTAATACAATTCGTTGTTTATTTGCAACTTGTATGTTTTGAATACAAATTGAAAAATCCTTAGAAACGGATATTTTTAATTTATTTTTATTTTCCTTCAAGGCGTGGAGTCCTTATAATATTGTGCGTTAAGGCTGTATTCTTGTTAATTGTACTGTTTAACATAACTTTCTTTTAAAGAAAAAAATCTGAAAATAAGTATAATTAAAATAATTTTTAAAATCCTTCCAATATTTTTATTAAATCTAACTTTTTCCTAATACCGTCCAAGACAGTACCTTGCACTAAACTTGTGCAACTAAAACTTTGTTTCCCAAATCAGATATCATCCCCTACATCATTCTAGACACACGTATGTCCTAGCTCAAATTGAAACCTAACTTGTAGATAAGCTTTATTGCCGGAACTTTTACTTACAAATACACTTACTTTGGAACTTACCTTGAGTTTTATTAAACACTTTGTAGGATTGATTTGTTTAAAAAACTCTTGATTAATACGTAGATTGAAACAACATTTTTCCTCAAGGGATTTCTAAAAATTTGAAAGCTGTAATGGAATTTATTTTAATTTGTGCAATTCCCTTTAAACTTTATTCTGCAGAAACCTATACTGTATTCTCTATAAAGCTCTTTAGCTAAACTAATAATATAAAACTTGAAGAGTTTATTTGACAGATTGCGCTAACCTCAGAAACTACTAGTCAGAAAACTATTTTTTTTGTTACATAGACCATTTATCATGTAGTACCTTGGGCGATATTACATTTTGCTACGGGAACGAAACTGCCGGAAAAACTAGTTGTCATTCATTATTCTAAACACCCTATGTCTTCAAATTGAAACCTAATTTGAAGATAAGATCTATTGACCGAAAATTTTGACTTTGATTAAAAATGTTTAAAAATTAAAGTGTTATAATTTATCAATACGTAATTAAAAATGAATTGTATCTTTATTTCTCTTTATAAGTATGAAGAAGTAAAATTGCAAATAATTGATACATAGTTTATTACGATTTATATTGTAACACTATCTATATATATAACTATTTTCTACTTATGGGGATCGAACCCACATCCTCCGGCGCGACCATTGCTGTATCCACTGCGCCAATTATTAAACATTGTAAGACTTTTCGAAATAAATAAATAAATATAAAAATCAGCTCAACATATGCAATGTTAGGGGAATCGTGAATAATAATAATTTGCCGTTTGACGTTTAACGGCCGTTTTCAATATTCTATCTATCCCTTGTTTTGCTTACTAAAGTCAGACAAATCTCTCTATTTGCACTTACTTTGATTTCAATATCCTAACGACGGATACATTTGCTATGACTTATGTCGATCTATTGTCATATAATCTGTCATAGCAATCTATCCATAGTCATTGATACATTATTGAAAATGGCCGTAAGATATCTATAGTCTCTCCTCTTACGGCCATTTTCAATAATGTATCAATGATTGAGGATAGATTGTTATGTCAGATTAAATGACAATAGATAGACAAAAGTCATGGTAAATGTATCCTTCGTTAGGATATTGAAATCAAATTAAGTGCAAATAGATAGAATTGTCTGACTTTAGTAAGCAAAACAAGGGATAGATAGAATATTGAAAACGGCCGTTATAGGTCCCGAATTGAAATCTAGCCTGTAGCTAGATCTAAGTTTTAGTTTTCATTAGTCGCCGCTCCGGTCAAGTGAGATAAATTTTATTGCCAAAAGTTTCACGAACAAATACTTTTCGTTTGAAACTTACCTTGACTTTTATTAATGATCTTTTTAAATTAAATTTTTGTTTTAGTAACTATTTTATCAATATAAAATTTATATAATAGAACCTTAAGTAAATTGATATCAATCACTTACCTCTTACCGTCATCACTAATAGTCATCGGTAAATAATATTTAAATTATTGTTTATTGATTTTCTTCTGGAAATATATAAAACATACAAATATTTGAGATAGTTAATTTACACAACCGGAACCATATAAATAACTAGCATATACGGTATGAATTCGTTATAAGCGATTATTCCAATAATAGAGTTACAGTTTTTTTTATACTAACTACATACACAACGTTATAAGTAAATAGATTCTATATACTTATAAAACAAAGACGGGTTTGTTGCAACACTTATAACTCGAGATGGATAACAGGAGAATGACATAGGATTTAATCCCGGGAATCCCACTGGAACGGGCTGTATAAGCGCGTAAAACCTCGGGGCACAGCTAGTCAATCAATAAGAAAATTCCAAAAATTTTGTCAAACATTTTCCCCCAGAGAAATTCAATGACGTAAGTCGTAAGTCACAAGTAAATCTATATAAACAGTTATTCTATTGTTTATCCTTCAAACCAAAAATCACAAACCGCTTAACATACCTGGCCATTGTTTGCAAAAATAGCCGAATCCAATCAATCGAGCGAAAAAAAAAACCGCATGCGAGGCACGTGTTGTGGAAACCAGGACTTTTTGCGTTCCAAATTATGGGTTTGACGTTCGTCCTTTTGTCACGGTCTAATTGGCTGTGTGTGTTTTATTTGCGTGTCTATGGTATAGTGAATAGTATTTTTATAAGTTTACTAGAGTCTGCCCACGGAATTATTCATGAATAAATCTAGGACAATAAAAGAAAGAGAAAAGAAAATGATTTTATAGCCAAAAATATCTTAACCTAAACAACATGCAAAAAGTAGTACCGTAAGTAGTTTTAGTAGCAAAGGGACCAAGGAAGTTTCAAAGAATATCTGTACCAAATTTCATCCAAATCGGTCCTGTACTTTCGACGCCTGTTCAATACAAACAAACAAATCTTATCTTTTCATAATATTAGTATAAATTAACCAATCATTAAGTGCCTCAAATATTGAAGTACATTCAAACCTTCAAAACATCTCGTGATCTGCAAGTTCAGGTGGTAAAATAAAAATTCGTAACTTATCTCCAATTTCCACATCAAATGTAACAAACTTTTCAATTAAGTGCTAGGAATAGTGAGAGGGATAAAACACTAATTGAATCTCAGACGTTAGTCTGCAATTCAGATTCAACTGATAACTCTGATGTTTTTATCGGGCAAAGGTGGCTAGGTAATTATAGAATACTATCTGATCCGAGCAGCTTTTCTCCCATAGCATAACTTCTTTTTATGCTATAGCCGGCAAGCTGGGCACGCGTTTCACCTGAAGTTAAGTGACTGACCGCAGCCCATAAACATCTTCAACATCAGAGTGTCGAGATGCCTTTCCGGCTTGAAGGAAGGGGAGGGGATAAGGAGAGGATTACGAGCAGGACAGGGCGGGAGAGGAATGTGATGGAAATACAGACCTCCGGCCACCCGCTCACCGTAAGAAACACAGTGCAATACTGTTATATATAGCCTATAAAATATAGTCTACTAGCTTTCCGCCCGCGGCTTCGCACGCGTGGACTACTATCCTATCTTTCAAGTTTAATCAACCTGCACACGGTGTGTAAAATTTGGTTAAAATCGGTTAAGTAGTTTAGAAGTCCGTTAAACAAACACTATACACGTAATTTATATTAAGATGTTTCTCATAAATAATGTACCTTTCGAATAGTGAAAGAATTTTTAAAATCGGTCTAGTAGTTTTTGAGCCTATTCTTCTAACACCTAACATTATACTACAGGAGCGAAACCGCGCGGATCAGCGAATATCTTATAAATATAAAAACCACACAAAACCAAGACATAACAAACCTACTAAATATTAAAACAATGTGTGGAAAGCAATCCATAAAATAAAGGGCGGTTCGCATGGAGCGTGTAATAGTGCGTAACAGTGATTCCACCTGCGACGGACATGCGGCCGGAAATCGGAAACAAATCACGTATTAGGCCACAAACAGACGGCGCGGAACAAACGCCGCGATTACGCCACTAAATATGACAATGACATATCTTTATTTAGCATCACAAGGAAAAAAAAAGTAGGAAATAAAGAGTACAGTTTAGTGTGTGGCGTGATACCAAATAGCCAACATATGTTGGAGAATAGAATCTCCAACTACCGATTTCCAGTGGCACCTCTGATGACTTTGCAACTACTGATTTTAAGTGATACCTCAAATAATAAACAATTCACTGTGATTCCACAACGCAATGCAATGCGGTCAGATATCGGGAACAAAATACACTTATAGGCCATGAGATTGTGACGCGAAAGACACGTTACTACTTTAAACTATTAAATAACAGTGTTTTTTATGAAGCACGTAATATTGTATAATGTATAACCAATCATTTTAGGTGATGCTCACACTGCGCAGGAAAAACCCTGTTAAGAAACTGTTTAAAAATGCTGAAAGTATCTTTTATTTAACGGTAAAATTCAAGAAATAGTACAAAAAATAAATTGAGTAATAGATTAATAACACTTAACATAAAGCAATAGTTTTAAATTATTATATTACAACCTAAAATCGCTTCGTCTAAAACAGACTTTTGTTGTATTCTATACCTTTTGTGCTTAATTAAACTTTTTTTCATTTCATTTTTTTCAATCTATACATTAAAAGAACTGTTCGTCGGCCGACGGCCTAAAACCGCCTCGTCTGTAACAGCCTTTGTATAAAAAGTCCTGTCACGTCGCACCAGCGGAAGGTAGGGCCAATAAAAATGTATAGAGGGATTTGTTGGAATAAACTCCATATTCCGGCCGCATCGACAATTAATGAATTATTGCACTGCGATGTGAACAGGTTGGCAAAATAATGTAGATAGGATAAGCTTATATTCATAATTGATAATGCTGTGTTATAAAATACTTTTTTTTACGAGGGGAAATGTCTTCATATACGCGGCCGTCTGGGGAAACGACCTGGTTATGTCGGACTTGCACCGACTAAAACCCCTCGATGTTCCTTCAC
>LQNK01003073.1:83801-103605 GCA_001586405.1 Phoebis sennae | reverse complement strand
GCTGGTTTTGCGGACATTTCACATCAAAGCGTGTTCAAAATGAACTTCCACAAGCAAAACAGTAATATTCCCCTGACTCGCATTTCGTAAAATACAGGTACATTTGTTTACTAGTATCGTATCCCGTAACCCCTCGATTTAAAGCTTAGTCCGCTACGCTAACCACTAGACCTAAGGTGTCGTTAAAACAGCTATCTAAAGAGATGTCTGTATCCATTGTTAGACGAGAATAACGTTTCTTTTGATAAATAACATCGACAAACGATCAAGTAACGTGTCAGATAGCAATTAAATCCTCTGCCACTCCTTAACTACTTTTAAACACTAACCCTCTCTTCTTCATGTTTCGATACATCTTTCTTTTCGAAACAAATAAGAATATCTAATTTATTTTCAGTGACAAAATGTAAACGCAATGAACATTTTGATGATTGAAATTCACCTCTTCTTACTTAGTTAATCACTATGTTTATTTTTTTATTAGTTAATGATCTACAATAACGAATTATTCAGATAGAATATTCTTTATTGTATGTTTATATCTACACATCTTCACTATTATTATAAAGAGGAGAGATTTGATTTATTGTTTGTTTGTTTGAAATGAATAGACTTCGCATATACTGGACCGTTGGATTCCTACATTATCCCATATGATCTTAGGCTTTATTACATAATTATACAGGAGAAAAGCGGGGAGAAACAGCTAGTAGAAAGTAAGGTAAGTCAGAGAATTAAGTAACATTAAGACAGTGACAATGGAAACGCGCCTCCGTCAAGTCGGATCGCCGTAAGACGGAAACGCGGGCTAATAAAGCCTTCTTCATCGCTCCTTGGCGGCTAATCTCCCTTCGCATGTGGCCACACCTTAATGTACAAGTACAAGTCATAAGCGACAGCGTTTATATTGCATAATATGACGTTATACGCGGGCTAACAAAGCATTCTTCTGCGCTCCTTGGCGACTAATCTCACTTCGCATGTAGCCACACCTTAATAACCTACACCCTAATACGCGAGATAACAACGTCCGCTCGCCACACCATAATGTGTACCTTTAATAAACGATAGCTATAGACTTGTTCACGCGAGCATTTAACTCTACTACATTTAAGTCACTTCTAAGCTCTCATGAAGCTTACGATGCACGAATAACCCGCCACCTCAGTCGTCTCCAAGTTAACAAGGTACTCTTTCACACAAATCTTTAGAGTAAGAGTATATTTTTCAATGAAAGTTTTGCTATATTTTCAATAAAACGATGTCAAGCTAGCACACATACGGCGCAACAGAGCGTCGCTCAACGCATTCTTAAATCACTTTCATCCATTTCGGTTTGTCTCTCAAAGCTTGTAACTTACGTCATTCCCTGGATAAAGGTTAGCCAGACGGACTTTAACTAATCTTATTATTGCGAGATCGTTTAAGAGCATTGTGCGGGTCAGGTGATGGCGGCGGGCGGATTACGTCGCTTACTGCCGTGAACTGTATCTTACGAGACTGACTTTAATCACTATAGATACACAAACTTGCGCTGATATTTGTGCACTTTCTTTGAAAGCGTTTTCTACGAGTATCTTGGAATTTATTTATCAATATTATAATAGAGATGCGAAAGAATTAGGGGTTCCATTTTACGATACGATTTTATTTAATATGGAAAGTTAGAAGTAGAGGTTCTAGTTTTGTTTTCAATTTTAAGAATTGCATAGCCTTTTAATTAAAACAACTAGGTTTACAAATGTAACAGAAAATGTTACACCTATGTAACTTTTCTAGATTTTGCAATGATGACTATGTTACATATGTTATGTGTTATATAATATTTGTTATAGATTTTATTATTAATGAAAACAATGCTATCAAATTAAATAGCAAGGGTACCAAATCATTCTAACCACAACAAAATGGCGTCGTCTCATACGTAACTGCTAATTAGCAATAATTTATTACGAATATATTTTTAATAAATGAACAAAGAATAGAACAATATTCAAAACATCCACCAATAGATGCAAATAGCTATAGACAATCATTATTTTAAAGTTTCACATAACCTCAAAATCTTACTCATATCTAAGTTCATGTAAGTATATTTTATTTGAAAAGAACATTACTTGTACCTTTATCCTGAATGACGAAAGCTTCAAAAAGTGATATAGCGGTGTTATCCCATTCAATAGCGAAGGTATCAATCAACTCATTCTAACCTCAAAATGGCATCCTCCCGAACATAGCAGCATAATAGCTATAATCCTGACGGATGATCATCACCTATTGCTCTTCAACAATTTATCACGGGCCCTGGAGACCAGACAGATTTATTTGCTTTCAATAGCAATTCAATGGAAATATATGTGAATTACGATTTGAAGCGCTTATTATAAGGGACATTATTGCTATGTCATGATGAAATGTGAATGTAAAAGTGTAAATGTAAGTTCTAGAAAAGTCTTTTTCTTTACAATGTTGCCTTGTTTATAAACCAACTATCAAAAAAGCGGAGGTTTTCAATAATTCCCTCGCAAAGCACCAAGAGCAATACCTTTCTTTTGCTAATAATGCTTATATTTCTTTTTAATACTAGGTATGTATCGTATAATATTTTTTTAGAAATTAATCTACACTATTATAATAAAGAGGAAAACTTAGTTTGCTTGTTCGGTTGTAACAAATAGGCTCAAAAATTACTGAAATTCTTTCACCATTTGAAAGCTACATTATCCACGAGTAAAAAAGGCAATATTTTTTAGGCTATATACGTATATATAACATTATGCTACGGGAGCGAAGCCGCGTGGATCAGCTAGTTAAGTATAAAATATTCTAAGATCGATTTTTAAAGTGTGATATTACAATCAAATGAATTTGAACTAAAAGAATAAGTTCTAAAATATTCCATTTTTAATAGCAAATAACATGCATCAGATACATGCACACAACTTCACAACAAACCCTTCAAAATGATATATTAACAAACATACAAAAATTCACAACCTTTAAAAATCACAAAGCCGTACCCATAAATCTGTCAACAGTAGAAGTCACATAAATTTGGCAATACAATATCGTGCGTACCGTTTGCACAAAATATTTGCATGTAAAGCAGGAGCAATCCACTTAGAGACTCTTACCTGCACGCTCTTAAATATGCCCGTACGAACAATAAATACATGGAGACGCTGATCTTTTGATATTAGCTAAAAATAAAAGCTAAAGAATGATTTATCTGCCATATGTTCCTATAACGAACTATAAGCAAATAAAGCTTTAATTGATCAGTCTAATTGGATGTGAAAATACGTATATCAGCTCCTTTCAACAATAAGTCATTACATTTTATGAAAAAATGCTTTGAACATCATCCCAGTCGTTGAATTTTCTATTGAAAAAAGTCTCATAATCTACTTTTTCTTCAATAGAAAATCAACGACTGGGATGTTGTTAGATGATGGGTTAATAACAAACATCGAATTTAAAACTTAATATAGAAACAATAATGACCTTCTCATCTCTTCAATGCATACGAAAATTATACATATTAAAACAAAAAAAAATAAGAATAATAAAAGAGCATCTCCATACCTTCAAGAGGACACAATTTGTCGAGGACTTACCTCTTCATAAAGGGGGTTGGAATTTTTCTTTATTGTGCGGATTATTGAGCAGCCCTGAGAGGTTTATCTGAAGATGGTCGATTTTACGACATTATCAAACTTCGCCGATATTAAGTTATTGATATAAAAGCGGGGCCTTTGTAACCAGGATGTAGGGATCGAATTATACTAAAAAATTGCTTTTGGCTTTATGCTTCTCAGATGTTATGCTAATCTTTTGGCAGGAGGTTGTTTTTCAATTTGAAAATATTACAATGGTAATTTTACTTACGATAAAATATGCTATTTACCTTTTTTGTTATTAATAAGGCATACTTAATGATTTGTTTTGCTCGTTATTTATAACACTGGCAACATGCTTTTGAAACATCGTTCCATTTTTAAGTTAAGATTGTGGCTGAAGCACTTGTATCCATGGTTACGAATAGATAAAAACATCGCTCCATTACCTGTAAGACTTTATTTAAAAAAAACTGGAACCATATTATCTAAAACATGTACGATTCCATTTTCAAATTCGAACGCAATAAGGCGCGGAATTTGTGAAATAACAAATACGCAATAGATTGTCTTACCATATTACGTTGAAAATAAAAATTGCAGTGGATTGTCCAGTAATAATATTAAGTGCAGACGAAAAACGAGACTAGATCGGGTTGCATTCTTGTAGAGGCGATGGCGAAAGAACAGATAAATTATCATTAGTGTACACGGGCAAGGCGGATGCGAGGTTGGGATATAGGAATCGGTTTGGATGAGGTATACTAAAACTATTTTATGCGCGTATTCAGTATTAAATGTGAACTGAAGAAATGTGGAGTCTTCTTCACCAGACCTACGTATTAAAACGACGTTTAAGTCTACAATTCATCAGCTTGTATAACACATTGGGAATTAGTTTTTTCTCTTTTCTTTGTAAACAACTTTTTATTATAAAGTTATGCATGCGGTGTTTACCTACCGATAATTGTACACTTAGTTTTAAGATAATCTTATCTTTTTTCTTCGTTTTTTCTACAATTTACTGGTAAACTTTCAATAAACAAATAAACAAATAAAAGGAGTATGCCGATCATTTAAATGCTTTGTTTTACGATATTTGTTGAATCCATCGATTGATCGGGCATAGATTTGTTACTTAAATTTATTATAGTTATTACAGTAGCTATGACCTGCGGCATGTTCCGTTTTTTTTTCTAATAGATAGATAAATTTATGCAGAATAAGGTTTACAACACACAATTCATAAGAGAGATAGACAAAAGTATAAACAGAAAAACATAGGAAACACAGCTTGGAAAGAAATTGCCTGTTACAGAAGGTTTCATCATTTCGTGCCTATAATAATCATTTAAACACACATTTTTTTCGACTTAATAATAGTATATTAGGATAATGAATTTTTCATTTAGATCCAATTAAATAATATAAGTCTTCATTTTAACTGACAATTTCTGATAGTGTAATCCACTAGAAAGCGTGCTTGTATTTTTCAATTAATGAAAAACATGTGTATACTATAAGCCATGACATTTATCTATTTCAATTCTAAAATCTAAAAATGGCGTGCACTGTAAGTAAAGATATACAAAACTGGAATACTAATGCAGAAAAATTAAAATTCGTAATACATTTCTCGAGAAACTCCGGGCGGCTGATTGCACCCATTGTGGCTCTGCTGCCCACGAACTTATTTTTTAAACAGAAATTGGCCACTTGTTTGTGAGTTAATGTTTACTCGCGTAAAGGGCATGTTTGTGGGAATTTGAATTTGAAAGTCAATGCTGGTTTAAATTGTTACTAGTGGTGTGAAGGAGTAACAAACTGCAAAAGAATATCTACACTAATATTATAAAGAGGAATACTTTGTTTGTTTGTGAATGGATAGGCTCAAAAACTACAGGACCGATTTAAAACTTTCACTATTCGAAAGCTACATTATCCGCGAGTAACATAGGTTTTATATAACATTATGCTACGGGAGCGAAGCCTTAAGTTCGTCTTTTTTTATGTCACAGTGGGCAAGCGGAGCATGCGGTTCACCTGATGTTTAGTGACCGACCGTAGCCCATGAATATCTACAATAACAAAGTGTCGTAAATGCCTTGCCGGCTCTTACGGCACCTACGGTTAGAAATGGGTTGGCGACACATCTTACCCGTCGCCACACGGGTAAAAGCTGTATTATAATGCAATAAAGAGTTGTCTATGTATGTAGTAATTCGTAGCTCGTGTGCACTACACGGCACTCTTACGGTGGGAGTGCACAAATTGAAAGTCAGCCGACGGTAAACAGGCGCGACGTTGATTTGTCGGCGTTTTTATAAACTTGTACAGCTTATTTCATTTAACTTTTGTTGATAACCTATTTTGAGATGAATTAGTTCTTATTTATCTGTGTTACATGTAAGATCGCTTGGCATTTCGAAATAAGTTTTCAAGCTAAGAAAGGTTCCAAAGCGTTTTTAGGTAAAAATGGATTGAGTAAAATATTAAAAGAAATTTCGAAGGCCTACTTAAATGATATTTAGTAATAATTAATTCTCAAACATTTCAATTTTGTATCACTGTACCGTTCCGAACACCAAAAATATCCCTAGCATGTTCATAAGAATTAAATTGGCACAAAAAAATATTTCTTCTATACTACATGTTTGTATATTTCAAATTTACTTAGTATACAGTAGTCCATTCATAGAAATAAAAAAAAATCACGATTCATGTCTCTCATCGATTTCGTTCAAATTCATACCAAAGATATGAAAACGTAAAGAATATAAACAACATCAATCAAAACGTCAAGCAAAGAGTCCATCATCCAACAGTCATTAGGCTTCAGGTGTTATATCTGGAGCCGAAGCAATCGACAGCTGAATTAATGTGGCGTCACTAACTCCGACTTTTAAAAATCTCTCTTTTACTTAATTTTTACAACGTTGTAAGGTGTCGCTGGTTTAGGGATGTGCGCGTATCGATATTTTTCAAGTATTTTTATTCAGCAATATTTAGTAAGCAAACATTTTTACATAAACACTAATAGTATTTTATTAAACTAACATAATTTATGTAGATGTTCGTCAATCTTTACTTATCCGTACATTTATTGAAAATTATAAGCTTGAATTATGAATAATTATTATAACTGCAATGTTCTTATGGCTATGGCGTAATCATATTTTCGATGTACTGCTAATAATTCATATAATATCTTTACGAAAGTGGTTAGACACTTTAGCTTTAATAAGCATTTAGCCAATACGATATATTATTTAGTAATAACATTCAGTAAATGATTTATTCAAATACATTGAGCATACATTGAACCTCCACCTGTCAACTATTAAAAAAATAACCTATACATTATTTTGTAACAATTTGCTATGAATTGTAATATAAATAAATAAATTATCATTCGTAGCTAAGACATGACAACGTCTCGATCCTCGATAGTTTTTGTATTTGGGCTTTTTTCTAAACTTTCCAGTCTACAATAAATCTTCGTTACGCTATAAAGATATTATTTTATCGACATGTATTTGTCCATCCCTAATCCTCGAAAAGCTATTAATAAGTTGCGGCTGGTAAAGTTTTAAAAGTGTTTTCCTCCACCTTGTCGGGAGGTGTCGGACGTTCAACCATTAATTATGAGCCGAGTGATGATTTTGTTGAATTTTTTATTGAGGGGAAAAGATACTTTCCTGAAAAACAGTTCATACTATCTCAGGAACCTGGGCGACATAATCTATGTACAATATTGTTGGAAATAAATGATTTATTTATACACCGAATTTATAAGAATGTTTGAATTGTCAAGATTTTTTTGTAGGTCAATAGTGATATTTTTGTTTTTTTTTTATTTCTATAAATTGGTGTTGCTAAGTTCAATTTATTTATTTGCATAAACATAGGTATAATATTGTTGGAGTCACATATACAATAATTTGGATCGCCATGTTTTGCCTTGATTGGCGTATTACATAATTTATTTAATTTTTATTTAGAATACAATTGAAAAATAATACAAAAATGTCAAATTACTTAAGAGTCAAATTAATACAGGCTATATCATAAATAAAGCGACCTCTACGCATCAGAATACGCATACGTTGATCATCTGTCGATGGATGACGGATGCATCGTAGTAAATTATAAACTACAGCTATCTACGGGTAGACATAATACCCCATCTTTACGTCCGAGGACGACATGCAGATGGCGTCCGCGTATGCGTCTGCTAATGTGTAGAGGGGACATAAAATTACAATGATTTTGTAAATTATTGAATAGATTTATGCTATATTTTAGTTATATTAGGCTATATATTATTTATGTGCTTTTATTCATCCCATTTCGAATAATGAAACTTGAAAGATACTCGCATTATGAACTCATACTACATAACTTAAAATTCTTGTATTAAAACTATACTGTTTAATTGAATCTAATAAACGTTTTTATTATTATTACTATTCAAAAAAAATGCAAAAATTTATAACTTTTTGGCGTACTACATTTATAACAAAACAACCACCTTTTTCCCTCAAAGAAATCATAAAAAATATATTAATTTCCGCACAAACTAAGCACAATTTAATTCCCAGCAGGGCGACATCATAATTTTTTATTCGCAAATAACTTGCACACTCAAAACAGGTGTGATCATTATTTTCAAAACGTTTCCTTAATTCCCTCATTTACTTAATGTCACGAGCATTTTCTTGGAAGCGAAAATTAAATATACTAAAACACATTTAAATAACGTCTTTGATATTGCAATTTCAGTCTTATTATAATAACTTTAAGATTGTTAAAAGTGGTATTGAATATTGTAGGGTATTGTGAAGTAGGCGGTGATGCTGACAGCTTGAGGTGGTAGGTGATGGTACTTGAAATTCTAAGAAACTCTGTTTTTGTTCGCCGTGCAACTGAAACGGTAAGAATACAGTGTTTAAGCTCTCAGATGGAGTGTTCAAACGAGTTTATTGTTTTAAGATATTTGTTTTCTTAAGGTATATATTCAAATTTTATTAATTTTACACATAATTACTTGGAAGAAATAGGTAAAAGTACTTAATATAACCAGTAGTAAAGTATATTTATGGGAACAGAGTGATAAAGGTAAAATAATTAATAATATCATATATTTTTGTTTCTAAAGTTATATGGGACGAAACCATAAAAGTGATTATTAGATACATCAAATTTTGAACGAATCATTCATATTTTAAACATAAGCTCACAAATACTTTTTCATATAAATGATTCAACTCAAATACAATTTTGCAGACAAACTAATGTAATTAATACTGCCATAATTATAATCTACACTCAAATTATAAAATGGAAAACTTTGTTTATTTGTTTGTAATGACTAGGCTTATAAACTACTGAACCGATTTTAAGAATTCTTTCACCATTCGAAAGCTACATAATCCACAAGTTACATAGGCTATTTTTTATAAGCTATACATGTAGCATTATGCTACGGGAGCGAAGCCGAGCGGATCGACTAGTTTAATTAAAAAAATCATATACAAGGTACTACAAACTACCTTTATACATGCACTCATATCACTAAGCAAAATATTTCAAACCCACGTTATAAAAGTCAAAATAAAAGTGAAAAAGTGTAATCTATTATCGCGGCGCTGACAATTTCTCAGGCGAGTTGCCACCAGCGGCCCATAAACTTGTGGAGTTACGTGTCTCCCGGCTCCTTAATGTATGGATTATCTTACCTTAGCGATTATATGAAACTGGGGGTTTTTAATTTTACACATATTTTTCGCGTGCAAGTATGTATTTTCTATGCTCATATCTTGAAAGCAATGTTGGAGTTATAGAGTTTGAATCGCCAATGAATTGTCGAATTTTTTTAAAGACAAAGAAGGAGAGAAAGTGTAGTAACGTCAGATATACGATATCTCGAAGAAGCCTCCAATATGGCACATATCAATGTAGATTCCCATATACGTAAGTAAATAGGTATCTTATCTGTTATTAGCGAAGATAAAAAAGCTTTATTCAAGAGAATTAATTAAGAAATAAATATTCTGTGACATTTAACACTGCGCCATCTAGTCCCGAACTAAGCAAAGCTTGTACTATGGAAACTAGATAACTGATAGACATACTCTTTGTTTGTAAATACATGCATACTATAGATAGATAACCACCCTGAGAGTATAAAATTACAATGTGCATAACATTATAACTTTCTACATGTGGGTATCGAACCCACACCCCTGGCCATTGCCATCTCCACTGCGCCAAGCGCGCCATTGATTGTAGCTTTAGTTTGATCAGATCATTTAAGATCTTCAAAGATTACACACTACAATATGTTAAAATAGCAATTGTTACAACTATAAAGACTATTTTGCACAGCAATAGTCAAGGTCCAATAAAATTACATGACCAACCTGTTTACTGTTTTCGCCGATCATTAACCATAACGAAACTTTCCATATAAACTACATTAGGTTTTTCGATCCGTCACAACAGCCTAAAGCCTTCCGGCTGATAACAACATCCTGGCGAAGTTTCGCGAACTTTCTCCAAGTTTCGGAAACTCGGCGAAGCAGGTGCCCGTTCCTCGGATAAAAATTTCACCTTTGTTGAGTGGAAATCTTTTTATAAGTTGGGAATTATGTCGCTGACACGGTGTCCTGACGAACTTTTATCTTCGTTCCGTCACATTTATCTCCGTTTATGTGAAGGGGACTGTTCTCTGAGGGATTTTTGTACATAGTCTTATTGTCTACTAGCTGATTCGCGTAGCTTCACTTCAGTAGCATACCTAATGTTATATATAGTCTATGTTACTCGTGGATAATGTAGCTTTCGAATGGTGAAAGAAATTTTAAAATTGATCCAGTAGTTTTTGAGCCTATTCATGATAACCAAACAAACAAACAAAAGGTTTCCTCTTTATAATATTAGTGTAGATGATAGGTCCCTAGTATTAATGTACTTAAATAATACGTAATAGTAATGATCGTGTGTAAACAATAATTAAATACAATTCTTAAAGAAATTAATAGCTGTATTGAATCAAGAGATGTATTGTATCACTAAATAAAGTCCGTAATCTATATGATAAATTAAAACAAATAGTGAGTATAGCTAAAAGATATGAAATAAAGTGATTACGAATCAGAACAATAGTTTTACATATAATCTTTAAAACATTATAATTATGATAAGAAACAAATCTGTCTCGCCATTTAATGAGCTGACAAATTATTAACATAATAGAAAATGTATCAAGTATAATATTAAAATCAAACTTAATCCAATTAAGTAGCATTTAATCAAGGAACTTTGTTATCTATAGAATTGAATACACAGACTCTATACTAAGGTTCTTAATAATAATTTGACACGGTAATTGATTACACTCAAAAGAAAATTATCTCGATTATAAGCATCTCTTGTAATCCGTACATTAAACAACAATCAAACAAGGCCGGTATTATTATAAATCTTCACAACTGCTTCAGGCCAACTCAATATTTCAAATATACCAAAACAAAAAACAAACTAATTTCAACTCTATTGCTTTGGTAATAAAGGTGAGGGTAGTAGCAAATAATGTATAATTACAAAATGGCCGATCGTAGAACAAAAAACAATCAAATTAGGACTCTAAGGCAAGGTGATAGAGGTGAGTGTGTTCGCAAATATGGCGTAATTATAAAATGGCCGGCGGGTTAGAACACACGGCAGATATTAATCCGTCAGATCGTGATTAGATTCGGTAGCACGGAGTAATATATTCTGCAAGGTGTCAGAAGTAGGGGTGTATTACTTTATCGATAAAAGTTAACATATAGACATAATATAACTTAGAACTATACCACGGATGTTGCGTATGAAAATTTTAATGTCTTTATAATAATTATGTATAAATTTTTGTTTCATCTAATAACCCTTATAGTTTCAACATTGATTTCTCCTACGGCACTTCCTTTTTGTCGTATCTTCTCTCAATGTAAATGTCAATCACAAATTGTGTTGATGTTGATATTTATTGAACGTTTAACAGATCCAGATTTATATGTTTACATATTAGTTACTCAATCGCGCAAAAATATTAATTTAATCTGGATTCACATATTAAATAAGTAAGGGTAGACAGTTGCTACTATTTAACATATTTTTACCATAAAGGATAAAAAAGTCCCACCATAATGCATAACTAATTTTTCTCATGGAAAAGTTTCATCGATTGCACTTTAGTTAGAACCCCCACAACCTTAAAACGTTGCTCAGTGTAGTAGTTACATCACAATAAGGTATATTTTATGTTAGTTTATAGGGCCTGGTTACTATAAACGACGGAACGTCATGGTATATCAGGTATAAACCGTTTTCATTGACGATCTGTTATAATAAACCAATCATTAACGCCACGTTTATTTTAGATACGCTTACCCCTAGTTTGATATTGTACTGTCCGTAATTAAAACGACTCGTTTTATTATTATAGTAACAGGGAATAAGTACAAGCAGAATAGAGCTGTAATATCGAAACATCGATAAAGTAGCAGGAACAGCACTATCGGGTGTCGATAGCCGAACGTGCCGCAGCAAGCGCCGCCCGTCTTAGCGCCACCTTGTCGATAACTTACACAACACTTACCGTACCGATGTTTATTGTTAAGTGTTTTATAGTACTTTCAAGTTACCGGTACAATGTCTTAAGTATATATTCTTGGATCAATGGTTTTGCACGACCCGATTGGTGCAGTGGATGGGGTCTATTGCGCCGGAGAGTGTGGGTTCCATCCGCACGAGTGGAAAATTATGATGTGAACATTGCATCTACTGTCTGGGTATTAGTATATCTATAGTATGTATGTATTTACAAAAAAATATATATGTTTAAGTATATCTACCAGTTATCTAGTTTCCATAGTACAAGCTCTGCTTAGTTTGCGACTAAATGGCGTTGTGTTAAATGTCCAGGAATATTTTAATTTAATTTGGTAGAGTTTGAGTACGATTAGATAGTGTAGGTGTCCACTTCAATGTTTATTTTATTTCTTGTCAATTATTTTCTTTTGTAAACCAATTTTCTTTTTAAATGACTGCAAAAACTGTGAATATCGGATAGTTTACATGACCTGCAGTAGTTTACATAAGATGCAGTTAAACTTGGTTTTTTATTATTCGTACAAAATCCCCAATATCTGAAATATAATTATCTATTTTTAGCTCAATACGAAACCCTTCATCTATATTCCGCGATTATTTAAATATCACAAATAAAGATATAAAGGCTGTCAAAGTCGCTTATAATCGGCTCAGACAGGTGACGGGGGAAGGGGAGAGGAGTTGAGGAGGGGGAGGGGAGAGGTATTTTAATTTGCAACTAATTTCCAACGCTTAACTGTTTAAGCGGATTGCAAAGTTCATAATGACGACATGCTCGGCCAATGAAGACGATTTTTGGTTATTACGCTCGAGGGTTCACCTGAAGTTTGAAGTTTATTGGAAAGCTTTGGGCTAAATGTCAATATTAAGGTTTCATTTTTAATGGATTTATTAATATACCTTATTTATTTTTAATTTTAGATAGATAAAACTATTTCTGGTAGAGCAACGAAATACGTACTTAGTAAAATAACAATTATGCAAAAGTATTTAGTGATAATGTTCTCATATACTAGTTAGTTATTGGCGTCAGACAGAAATATTGTTATTATATTAAGATCGATCAATTCGCCACTATAGTATGTACCATATTTCTGGAATGTATGTAATTTCTTATTCTGTGTTTGTTTTGCCATTAGCTGTAAATACAAGAATGTAAATTTTAAAAAAAATAAATAAGAACCTAGTATGTATATGAAGACTCCACTTTAATATTTGATTTAGATTATTAATATTAAAGAAATTTCATTTATTTATCTCTACAATAGCACAAAAGAACACAAATTAAACAATTCACACAGCATAACAAATATTACGCATATGTCACGACTGTCAGTAGCGCAGCGCTAAATGAGCTAAGCTTAAATTAGACATAATGATATCGATGGACAAAAGATGAAATATTCACATCTAAATATTATGTAATTAAATGTTCAAAAGCACTCTATTGCCCGGTTCTTATCATCTATCTAATATATATCTTTACAATTTATATCCTATTTTTACAATAGAGGCGCCGTAGGCTCGAGTCCCGGTGAAGACATGCAGGAAAATCGCTTGGTCTGGCAGAACAAAAGACTAGTCTACTTGCCTCTAAATAATAGATCAATGAAACAGATTTAACATCCGCATACCCCATTAGGTGACACGAATCTACATATAATACTATTCCTACCATTACTTTAAAATTTAATTCATGAAAAGGATAACAACAGGATTTAAAAAATAATCTTAAATACTTGTGTACTTGTGTCAACGAAATGTACTGAATAGATGTAAATTAAGCAATGTCGCGCTATAAATTACATCACCTTTGATAATATAATCTCAGATGAGAATTAGAGGTTAGAGTGATTACACCTTACTACGTAATAACAGGCTCATGATTACAGGCATACCTTTGGCAGGAGAATAGCGTGGTGATTGCCAGTCAGTGTTCGCAAGTTTCAAAATTGAAAACTCTAAAAATATTTTAAGTGACGTTTTTAAAGATTCAACTTAGTCACAACAATTCGTAGGAGAAAACAATTTATGTTTTTGGAATAGGTACATAAGTAATATAAAACTATATAATAAAATAACCAACTCAAATAATATTAAAATAAATCAAAACTTAATCTGGAATTTTGATGGCACAGGAATTAGTATTTTATCTGTATCATAGTAGCGTTAGTTTCACATATCTATACCTAATTATAGAATTATAGATTTATGAGATGAGAAAGTATATGTAAAGTCTCATATAATGCCATTACTTTCCTGACGTAAACCGAACGCAACTTATCTAAAGTCCTATCAAATATTAAATTGAGCAATCATACAATTCATACAACAATTGTAACTCAATCCCCCTTTAGTTGTTTCTGCAATAAAAACGAGAGATCCCGGCGGGGTGATACGACTCAGGTGAAACAAGTTTATTGGGATGCTCTCGAGAGCTTACCAAATTGTTAAATCTCGATTTTATCTGCCCAACTTTAATGTAACCTTGTAAGGGTTTACAACCGGTGAAATTAAGACCGTTGTTTACTAATCGTGGATCGTTCCTACATATGTAGTATTTATTTGATAACACAAAATATACAAAAAAAAATTACATAGCTTCAGTTAACGCTAAGTTTTTATAGATTTATTATTATATTTGTTGAGGAACATTACTCTTTGATTAAACTAAATTTAATCGTTTTGTGATTATGTAAGGCCTTATTTCCATGATAAAACATTTAAGACGAATGAAAAAGGGAATTAAACACTTTAAGTCAGTACAATTTAACCTGTAAGTGTAAGCAAAATAAAATATCAAACACGTTTTCTCGAAATAAGATAATGAAAGACGTTATCACAACATTCTATCAGTTTCAATTATTATTGCTAAAAATATACTCATTAAAAACTTAGCAAAACTTTATTTTAACCTTAACCACATTATATCAAGATCACTTAAGCTCTTCAAAAAACCTTCTCATATCCAATCTCGAGTGAATCTTATCAAATAAATGTCGTCAAGTATTAGTGATGTAAGCATGTATCGATATATGTCAAGAGGGCTGGAATTTTAGCGCAAGAGCTCAAAGAAGCCGATTGAAAACCATTTAAGGCACAATCGGCGGCTAAGCACCTGTACACTTAACCCCCTTTGCAAAGCGCTGACTGCCGACGTTGGACGCTTTTACGTGGGAAACGTAGGCATGGGGTGATACATTATCGATACTTCTATTTCAATTATATAATTCTTGCTTATAAGTATCGTGATATTAGAAAATTAAAAATAAGTTCCAGAGGTAAATTACATTAATATGAAATCAAATAATCACTGTATAAAGACGGTAACTGCTTTGATAATAAATTGCAATAAACTTTTAATATTTTTAGTTAAATGTCCCTTCTATTCACATTGAAATATCGAATAATTCCTTTGGTTCATTTGAGATGAATCCTCGTTCATTTTTACTTTGTTAAAATCATAGTAATAATGACGTGCCCCAACGATAAGTATTAAAATAATTTGCATTTAATTTTCAAATTTTCCGAACAAAGACAGTTACAAAAATATTTATTTAATTTTCTTTTAAACACACTTCATTTAAAGCAGTTTTATAAAGGTACAATAATCAAACTCGTCTACTCTAAATTTTTATACTTACTTAATCATACATATCAACAACCTCATTGTTGTTTCTTACAGTATTAACTGTATTGTACTTTTTTTATTTCTCCAGGTGGTAAAGCGCCGCATCGCGGTTTCGTCGGTTGCCTAAATTCCAGTACTTTAACTTTTGCCTTCTGTTAGTTGACTGCGAACCAATTTTTTAACGGGTGACTTCATCATTATTTTTTTAAATATTATTGTAAAAAACATCGACATCGCCGCACAGCCCTACGCATCGAGTGCATTCGCGATACATCGGCCATCGAGCACGCGCGGCCTCTTACCTCCGGTCAGTGGAGCAGGTGACTATGCGACCCAATTTGTTAACGGGTGATTTTCTAATGGCTATTATAGTTGAAGCAGTTATATCCAGAAGGGCAGAGTTGCAATACCGTAAGATTAATAAAAAAAGTTTTCAGATTTATCAAAAACTAATAATAATGCTTCAATAATAATGCGTCCATGCTTCAATCCCATAGTATTATTTTATATAGCCTATTAGTGCCCCGCTGTTTCACCCGCGTATATCTGCGTTCCCATGGCATTAAGCTACCCTATGTTCTTTCGGGTTTCACACAATCTTTATTCAAATTTCATCCAAATCGGTTCAGTGATTAATGTGTGAAGAGACAAGACAGGATAATCTTTGGCATTTGTAATAATAATTTAAATATTTACAAGACTTTTCAATTGATACCAGTCGCCTCTATTCAAACGAAAACCGCCTATTTCACATCCTCCTCCCACTAATTTTGCCCATTTTTGTACTCAAGCTTTTTCTTTATCTATACTATTTGCGTCAAACTCGACATTTTCTTTTATCAAAACTATTCTCTATTGAATTTAGTCAAGATAGGATAAGCAATATTCAAGTTACCGTCGGACGAATTTTTTCGTACTTACATATTATTACTAACACATAGACCGGCCATCACGACTTTTTTTAACTTATTCGTTTTATAAGAGAAAGTATCCCTTTTAATGATTACATATATAAAATGCGTCGTTTTAGGGGGGCTTTTTCAGGGTTACATCCGAAACTATGAAGAACATCAAATCTTGAGGCCGATTTTGACGAAATTATAAACCGCATCATTGGATATTAACTTTATGAACCGAGCCAGAACTTGTCAATTAAGAAAGAATCGCCCTATTTCACCAATCGATAATACTTATAATTAGAGTAAAAGTTTGAAAAAAATGTCATACACCAAACTTAAATATGCATGCATATGGTTTGTTTAATGTACACTTTCATCACATCATTTTGATCTACTACATCTTGCTTTCTTACAATATCAAATACTTTTACTGCGTACTTACAGTCAGATATAGTTGGATTCTTGGGACAGATTTTTTTTGCCCATAGTAACATACTTATGCTCGTGACTGTGCAAAGAGGATTATAAAATAAAACACGTTCATTTATTTATGAATTTATTTGTGATTTCGTAGTAAAATAAAAACTCTACTAAATCGCTACGTGATCTCCGTGCCAACTATAAGGCACCTCTCTACCGCATCCACAAGAAAGTCACATTAAAATAAAATATCATTATTAAACAAAATGTATATCTAAAATCCAAATATTGTGTCTTGCTATCACTATCACTCTAATAAAGAGAGAAAGGGACAGGATGCTATTTAAGTATTTCTCAAAATTAAGCATCTTTTAGGTATTTGGACGTTTGCAATCATAATTATTAAATACAAAAAATAAGATACAGAGAAAAGATACTGTAAGAATACTATATAAAATTTATGAATGCAAAAACGCAGTACAAAATAACATAAATTGATAGGTTCCTGAACTAGTTAAAAAACTCTATATCGAGATACTTCTTAAATAAAACTTAATTGTTCAAAATATATTAAAATAATATAGATACGACCTGCTTGTGGAAACGACAATGACACACACAACTAAACATTACTTGTATTTCATATAAAAATACTTTTTACCTTTACCGTAGCTCTTATAGTTTAGTTCGTGCAGTCATTTCGCAAATTATAAAATATACGATGCATACGTCTTTTGTTAAAACATACAATACGGCAAATAATATTAAATACACATTATTTTTATACATAGCATAATCCTGTTGCTTGCTTCTATTGAAATTAACACCATAAATATTTAATAGACCAATAAAATAATCAATCCAGTTAATTTTAGTCTTATTTAGTCTTTAGTTGTCTGGAAGAGATTGTTATGTAGCAATGAGGTTGCCTTTTATAGATAAAAAAAAAAGAATTATAAATACATAATATATGTATCCAAAATTCTAATTGAACCAAGCAAAAGGATTACGAATAATGTATACATATAAAATAATACTACATTCTTACAGGCAAATTAAAACCGAGATTCACTAATGTCACTGTCAAAATTAAAATTAAAAAAATTGGTCAACTCAGCCACGCTATTTCGTTCAAAAATCATAATCACAGAAAAAATACCTTTAAGTAGCGGAGACATTTCGTTTCTGGACGGAAAAATAAAATAAAAGCTCAAAATACACCCTAAAACTTATAAAACTAAACACATAATGTCGTGGATTATAAAAATAAACTACACTTATGTTAATTTGTATTTCTAACCTAACACAAAAGTTATTTGATTCTATACGAAATATATAAATAAAAATACAAGTTTTAGTAAAAACTAAATATACATCAGTGTTCAAAAACATCAGCAAAAGACTTATTACACTACCCAATTTTAAGGGACCCTAAAACTAAAAAGTATGATGTAATAATAGTTAGGGATTAAGGGTCCCAAACCTAACTTTTAGATAGGGCCCTTAAGATTGGGTAGTGTAATAGGCCTTTAAGAAATACTAAAAATATATAAAAATGCAAAAGCCGAATGGCACGTGATGGGAGACATTAGAAAAATCATACAAAAATGCTTTTTTGTGCTTCATTATACGTAATTTGAACTCTTTGTGCCAATTTTTATGATACGATGATTAAATTTAATTTTTACTGTTATCTAACAGTTTTTAAGACTAATTTATACGAGAAAATTCTAGAACTTCAGAAAGTTCCGATCCATTTTTTTCATATAAATTAGTTTTAAATATGATAAATATAATTTTGCCTGAATGATTGGAATTTTTTATGTAATAATATGTATTAATGTTTTTTGATGGGTGATACGATGTGTAGGATAAATAAGGTGATTTAAATACATAAAAATTTGCGGTTTCGTAACTATTTGTGTTTTTTATATGCGTGTGGTTGCTATATAATACTATATATCATTTTAAACTTGTCTGCATGTTTGTAAGGATTTATATATTTTATTTGACAGTGTTTTACATGTTTGTGTATAAATGCAGACAATGTAAGGTGTAATTGTAAATATGCTTGAGCATCCCAAATTATTCAGTTGGGATATAGGTATAACTGTATGAAGCTGAAATAGTTTCAACTTTGCCATCATATGATGTTGTTTTTATGAAATTCGGGTAATGCTGCTGTTTTTGTGTATGTGAAATGGGGATTGATAATATAGAGGCTTTTTATTTAGTTAGTTCTCCCCTTATTTAGGTTCTTTTAATTTTCTTCTGATTATGTAACACAAAATTCATTCCAATACTTTACACAGTATTAAACGGATTAATTTTCTCTCGACATCCCCATTGCCCCTCAAACAACAACCAATCCCCCCTTTCTGTTTATCTGCCATATTACTATGATATTCTGTTCAGTATCAGAATTGAGAATATGGGGGATATTCTCAATTCTAATTTAACTGTCCCCCGTTGTCCCCCCAGTTGAATAACTGTCTCGCAACTAACTGCCCCTATATTTTACTGTTGCTCGTATTTAACTCCCAATATTTAACTGCCCCATATTTAACTGCCCCATACTT
>LQNK01003073.1:53749-74928 GCA_001586405.1 Phoebis sennae | reverse complement strand
GTTGCCATATTTTCAATGTTAATTCACCATTATTATCTCCCAGTGGCTGAACAGCACATTGTACGGCTTGCCAGGATCCGTCTAGGCTCCCAACACCCTACAAGCTCACAGGATCCGGACCGAGCACCAACGCAATTACCCATACACTAACTATATCGCTTCTCAATATATAAAACTTACGCTAGTCTCTCAACACAATAATCGCACAATTTATAAGGTTTCACATAGTTACCCACCACACAATACTTGCGTATATACGTAAAGCCTCGGTCTCAAATATAATTTCTACAGTTGCGTATGGACTAGCGCCTTTCACTCGTTCTTAACCACTAATGACTCTCACTCACCATCGGGGTCTCCGGGCGGCCGCTCCGCGTCACAGTTGCACCACTTGCTGGGATCGGCGCAGGAGCCCAGCACGCCGCACGCGCACATGCGCGAGCCGGGCTGCGCGCCCGCCCAGTAGTCCATGCGCTGGCCCGTGCGCGACACCCACCACGCGAACGGGTGGAAGTTCGATTCCTCGCCTGTACAAAGTAATAAGGATTAAGTGCTTTAGTTTACACGACAATTGTAATACGTATATAATCTATACTCATATAGGGTAGCCAGGGGTTCCCAATATTTTTCTATCTGCAACGCACTTACGAGTTTAGTTATATATTTAGCTACCCTAGTGTCGTCGGGGGTGAGTTCTAATTTCAAACATGATTAAAGGTACATATAATCCGGGACGTATCAATGGGGCGACGGGAAGTAACATTCTCGCGACGCCCCTTCACACTTCCTGCGACGCACTAGGGCAACGAGACGCACAGTTTTGAAACCTCTGCTAGGTGATATATCTAAACTCTATAAACTTAAAAAATATAGCACTCAAAATATTTTAAGGTGTATTATTTAAATCTTATAAATTGCGCCCGAAGAACTATTATCACCAAATAACTTCTAAGAAACTAAATCCGATGCTCGAAGGACAATTTTTTTTTTAAATACTCCTAGTTTACCCAGATATTAAGATATTCTAGTCTACTACTGTACTAAAAATTATATTAAAAATATACTCACTCGGTGAATTGAGTAATCTTGAATGTCTACACATATAATCCAGTCTCTGGGAGCAAGAGTGTGATCTATTCAACAACGCCTCGAGTTGCGCTCTAGACGCGTCATACTCTATGTCCTGTTTGAAGCTGCCGGGCTCTTGATACCCATCTACTACTGTACTACCGGATGCTGCGTGGTTCACTGCTGTTATTATTCTACCGTCAGCTGCATAAAAATATAAATATTAGTGCCAATTTTTTATATTATTTATTTGTGGTTGTGTACATAATCTAATTTGTATATCTTTAGTAAGTTAAAAATAATAATTTCACTAAAACAATGTTTCGAATTTAACAATGCTACATTTATAACTCTTTTCATTTGCAAATTTATCAAAAATAAAATAAAGTTAGTTAATTTATGAGTTACAGTTTTTTAGTAGTAGTATGTAGTGTGTTTATAGTTCTGTGTATTTATTTTATATGTATCCTAATACACATTAGTGTACAGTGTTACTGTGTGGTGTTTTGTCAATAAACATATTTTTATTTTATTTTATTTTTTAATTTGGTTACCGTGTTTAGAACCATTATGATTTACTCAGTGTAAAGTGTCAATAGATTAATAGAGCTCTCAAATTATTTTCATTTAATATAAAAGTAAAACAATTGACATTTAAATAGTATTAACATATAAATATACTCACAATAAGCATGACAAGTGACAGGAAAAGCTGCCAAAGGTCCAGAACCATCTACATCCACCTGGATATCAGCGGAACGGGTTAATCCTGCTGCGTTGGAGTAGGCCTGGCATGACAGAGGGTGTACCGCTGTGGAAAAAAATTAAATCTTACAAAAATATCTAAATTTATGCTCCATTATTATACATACGGCTTCGGAAATCAGAAAATAAGCTTGAGCAATAAATTAAATTCTTAAATGAATCCGAAAGAAACTTATTTCTTTTCTTTTTTTAACAATTATGTAGTATTGTTATTAACTAATAGAGAGGCTGTGTAAAATATCTCGAATGTAATTGAAATGTACCCTAAAATCCCACGGGAAGGGATTATATACGCGGGTGAAAATATTTATTTATTATGCAAATGTAAATGACGTTCTAAAACAACCTCAACAGAGGCCAATTTGGAAAATAAACATTTTGACTTTGACTTTTGACTTTGACTTTGAGGCACAAGTAGTATGGGATAAGCATTGAATAAAATTGTAATCAAGCATAGCTTTGGATATGTACATTGAACGTTTTTTAAAGTAACAAGTACGTACAGGTGTGGCACACGGCGCCCGCGTAGCCGGTGTTGGCGCAGTCGCACGAGAACTCGTCCGCGCTCTGCACGCACACGCCGACGTGCTCGCACGGGTTCGGGTTGCATCTGCCAACAATTGTCGTTCAATGATACACATGTTTAGGACAAACATTTGTTTTTTGTTTATTTAGTAAATGGTATGGTGAAACATTTAATTATTTCGGTATATAAGAAAAGAAAAAAAAAATTTCAATACACACATACGTTAAATAGTTGAATTATGATGGATATTGTTTGAAAATATACTACTATGTCAACAGTATTATGTTCAAACCTCACAAGGTTTTGTGAAGTTGTGTAAGTATTTAAGTTTGTTTTTTTGTTTAATATAAAAACTAATCTGTTTAAACGATAAAGATTTGTCCAAATTCTCATTATTATCACTAAGGATGCAGCACTTTCGTGAAGTTTATTTTTATCTTTTTATTTGTACAAAAAATAAGTTTGAACTAAAAGAGCAAAAATCCTAATGGTCACTTTAATACACTAAAACACGCAAATGTAAATGTAGACTAAAGATATTTTATTTTAACCAAATCATAATTAACCTGTCGATCATATGACAGGCGTCGAACACGATTTCATTGGGACAGCAGTACTCCTCTCGTTTCCAATCTGTAGGCAGCCTATAATTGCCATCAACAGCTATACGACGCATGCAACCGACGAAACCGCGGGGCGGAGCTTTACCACCTGGAGAAATAAAAAATCATATACTCGTAATACAATATTGTTAAGTGTAAGTGTGTAGTGTAAGAAAATAATACCCTACATATGTAAAATTATACGGAACGTATTTACTGTGATTCTACACAACTGGCCTATAAAAGCAGTCAGTTAATATCATAAATACCAAATGGCCACTCAGCCACAGGCCACTAAAAATCAGTGTACATAAGCTGAGTACTTCAAAAATCTCACGTCAAAATAAACCCAAGAAAATACCCTCAAATATTCAACACACCTGCAATATAATAAGTGCTACCGGTGAAGAACTTCAGCTTCTTCGTGGTCTTCACGGGCCGGTAGTCCAGCGCGAGGGTCAGGGTGTCGGGCGCCAGCGTCAGCACCAGCGCGTGCCAGCGCCCGTCGTTGTACGTCTCCGCGTAGTTGTCCAGCTTGATCTTGGGCGAGCCCTCGGTGAAGAGCTCCACGCGCACTTTGCCTTCTTCGAGGAATACCTACAATAATGGTAAATATGATAGAAAAATGGTTCAAATTAATAACAAATTATATATGAGGCTTTTTAAGAAATGTATGTGTGAGAAAAGCAAATCACTAGAGGGGGTTAAAGATAGAGGGAGCGAAAGTCAGATAGGCGAGTTTTATATCCGAGTATGGTGTAGCTCGGAGCGAACTACTAATTATTGAAGTTTTTTATTAAAATCTTTAAGGTATCAAATTACTAGTAGAGTTTCGAAGATGGATGAGGGAGGGTCAAATAGGCGAGTTTTATACAATATCAGGTGAAAGGTCTGGCTCGGAGCGAACCATTACTTATTGAAGTTTTTTAATAATAGGCAGTAGCAAAATGTATAGGCTTTTTATAAGTTGACAATAATTTTATAGGTAAATTCATCCACGAAGACGCGCCCTACTATTTTTCTCAATAGTTGACAGTATATGTATGCAAGCTTCCGCTTGTGTGAAGTTTTATAGGTTCACTCATTACCCATGTATGCACACGCACACTTAAATAAATAGGCCAATCAGGACAAAGTATTGCGATCATAGTAAAATATTTCCAAATTCAAAAATTGGTGGGGCGCATCTGATTAATCCTATCCTTATCCCCTCCCCTTCCTTCTAGCCGGCGCGGCATCTCGACACTTTGATGTTGAAGATGTTCATGGGCTGCGGTCAGTCACTTAACATCAGGTGAACCGCATGCTCCGCTTGCCTGCTATAGCATAATTAATAGTATGCGGACAAGGGACAAATGAAGCACGAGACGGTTGGTAACGAACTGACTTTAATCTCTTAAGTTGTGACGTAGATGCAACTACGTTTATTCATATACCTACATATACATCACATAAAAAAAAACTATTGTCACTACATACCTTAACATACCCCTCGGACTTGAACTTGTGGTATATCAGCAGCCCGTGCATCTCGTACGTGCGGAACTCCAGCGACACGTTGAGCGAGTTCCCGCCGGAGTAGCCCCGCAGCTTGGCGAACGAGCCCTCCTTGAGGAACGTCACCGGCACTATTGGGGGTTCCTTTAAATAAATGTGGATCTATGAAACATGTTCAAACACTAAACTATACTAATATTATAAAGAGGAAATTTTTGTATGTTTATATTGAATAGGCTCAAAAACTACTGGACCGATTTCAAAATTTCTTTTAGACTTAGAGGGATTCTTCCAAATCCATATAGGCTATATTTTATCCTGGAAAATAGATAGTATATAATATTATGCTACGGGAGCGAAGACGTGCGGATCAGCTAGTAATCTATGATATCAGAAGTTACGAGTAAAACTAAAATATAATTACATATGACAATATTCACAAACATCCCTCATCAAATCAGCTTATAGTTTACCCGACTGATTGCCAATGAAAGTGACAAAAAAGACATATAATAATATTAATTATTCCAAACAATCACACTCACAGGGCAGTTATACAGCGTGTTCACTTTCTGATACTTGAAGGGTTCCCCAGTATCGTAGCCTTCTTTCAGCTGTGATATCACATTGGTAGCGTTGAGGTACATGTTCTCGACACACCCTGTGAAGTTCTGGTTCACTACCAGACCGTCTTGGAAGTTGGGCACTCCACCGATGTACATCTAGAAATTTATATTTTTTTTATTAATTTACATTTTATTTTGTGTTTTTTGAGATATTTTTTTTTTATTTTTTTCTATTTTGTATATTCTACTTTTGAATTTAAAAAACATATGAAATGTGTTGGTGACAATTATAAAATTATGTAATATTTTTTTATATCTGAAATAAATGTTACATACAAACAAATTAACAACACATTTCTCCAACATTTGAAACACTATTTTCTTAAACGGGTTGCCTGGAAGAGATCGCTAAAGATCGACAAAGAGTCATTCATTCATTCATTCATAACTTGTTTTTCCACTCACCGCTCTGTTGAGGTTCAACCTCGAGAACTCCCCCCGGATCCTGCCCTGCACGATGACCCGGTCTACTGAGAAGATGATGTTCCTCCTGTTGCGCGAGATCACCACGTCGTGCCAGATGTTGTCGTCGAGCAGGCTGCCCACGGACAGCGAGGTGGACGTGCCGGAACCTGGAATTTTAGATTGTACTAGTGGCTCGCTCTGAACTGCACCTCGTACCACCACCTGCCCCTTGTAAATCAAAACCAATGTTTTTTTTTTGGACGACTATAATATATGTGCTGTATTCGTTTTGACGAGAAAGGCACGCAATGGAGCCATCCTTATCGAATATTGATTTAAAGACCAATGTTTAAATACATTTTTTTAAATCTAGTCCAATGACATGTGTGTATTTCTATCGCTCGTTCTGATTCCGCTTATTCATACTAAAATATAGTATTTGTCGACTTAATTTCGCTAAATTCGTGTCACATTAAAGAAACTTATATTTATATACAAACTGTGAACAATCTGATAACACCAGGAATAGCAAGAAAAATGAGATTGTATAATTATGTAATTTGAATAAATTATGTACCTCTCGCATACACTAGACATTTGTTTCTCCTAATTTCAACTGCTCACAGTCTCTATTATACGAATTTTATCACATTAGATGTACTTTGGATAAAGCATTTATTTTATACATTTGACTTAAACAAAATGCACTCACCAAGATCCACGTTGAGCACCAGCCTGTTATCCCTCAGTTGTAACGCGATGTAGTCACCCTGAGTGCCCCTCGAGTACAGGAGGGCCCCGGAGGCCACGCTGGTCTTGAAGCGGAACCGAACAGTTTCTCGAGACGCCGATATTGGGTCTCGGAGGAGGTCGATTTTAACTAACGATGTGCCGTTGAAGAATAGCGTGTCGGCGACTGAAATGAAATAATAAATTGAATACACTTTTAAATTTAAAATTATTTTAAATTATGTAAAGCTTTTCATAAGTTGAACTTTCATAACTGTCTACTTACGGCCATTTTCAATAATGTATCAATGATTATGGATAGATTGTCATGTCAAATTATATGGCAATAGATAGACAAAAGTCATAGCAAATGTATCCGTCGTTAGGATATTGAAATCAAAGTAAGTGCAAAAAGATAGATTTGTCTGACTTTAGTAAGCAAAACAAGGGATAGATAGAATATTGAAAACGGCCGTTAGTAGTGAGTATAAACTGTGATAACTATTTAAAATTATACAATGGCTTACTTATCGTTACACAAGTTGAACTGTTGTTAAACTATTTAAAAGCTCAGTAACACTCAAAAAGAAATTGCATAGAAATCATATCTTTAAAATTTTGTTTGCAAATTTAACCTGCAACTATTTTTAGAATGCTTATTTATTAGTCACTAGCTGTCCGCCTGTGGCTTTACTCGCGTGGACTAGGCAATTATTAGAAATTTCCTCACCGTAAAAACCATCCATGAACTTCAACAAACATTTAAAAAATTGGCCAAATTGGTTCATGCGTTGTTGACTTATGCGCTTACCAACACATTTTGCGATCAATTTTTTTTATATAAGAAGAATTCTAATATAATTTTAACTTCGTCATAAAAGGTCGCTTAGTAGGTAATTTTCAAAGAGAATCATATTGTGAGCCAGATACACTCCTCCCCACTTTTATGCACTATTAACTTATATACTGCTAAATTCTCAATGAATACATACCATAATCACAACCATACAGCTCCACCCTCATGGAGATCTTGTCCCTCCACCGCATAGGGTTAATCCTTATGTACTGAGCTATTATAGGCACTTCAAACTCATTCTTCACAACTGTGTTACCATCGTGGTTGCCTTCGAACATCTGCAATTGTTAGAAGGTAAATTAAAAAATTGCTGTCAATTTAAATTATATTCAATACTAGCTGCGCCCCAGGGCTTCGCTTCCGTGGGAATATCGGGATGATATATAGCCTAAAGCCTTCCTTGATAAATCGGTTGTCTAACACTAAGATATTTTTTTAAAATCGGACCAGTACTTTCTGAGATTAGTGCGTTCAAACAAACAAACTCTTCAGCTTTATAATTTTAAAAGTATAGATTTTGTTATATAAAAAATATTTCAAGTATTATGAATAAAATGACATCTCTGTTTTACAAATCAACATAAAAATTGAGTAGAAATGAAAAAAACTTTTTTGCAGTTTTGTTTGCTTTTAAGTTACGTAAGTTTGTCTGTTTCAATATCTGTTAGTCAATAACGTGCAAAAATAAGAAACTCGATTTGAGTAAAATTAATTTATATGAAAATTGAGTTATATGAACATATAGGATTTCTTTACACCACCTCACATAGACAAGGGCGAGAGCTGATTCTATATTTTTAAATTAAATAAATTTTCAATTCCCTGTTAATAGTGTAGAGGCAAATATTAATGCAATAAAAACTATGTTAGTCAATCCACATCCATTGTCATACATGCTAAATCATTTAATTCATTATTATAGTACAAAGACAGAATATCAAGGTTAATATAATGTATGCACATATTTATAATGTTCCGATTTACAATTGTTGTAAATTCCAACACTATTATTATAGCGAGATTATCTTTTCAGATTCGAGCTTTATAGAAAAAAATGAATGTGACTGAAAAAGAAGAAAAGTGAAAGAGGCCACAAAAAGTTGTTTTATTTTATTAACGAGAAAAATAAGTGTAAAATATATTTGGATAATGGTAGAGTTGATATCATTCAGTTCACTCCCTTATTAAAAGAATTAAAAAAATTATATATTTCTTATCTTTCAAGTTGGATCAACCTGCACATGGTGTGTAAAATTTGGTTAAAATCGGTTGAGTAGTTTAGAGGTCCATCGCGGACAAACACTGTGACACATAATTTATATGTATATATTAACATTATTGGCTGATATCAACTGCCCATATGTAGATTACTTATTATATCTTAAACCAAACCTAACTGGTTGAGTACAAAAATTGATTACGTCATATCCGTCTTTCATACAATTTATTCATCAACCTGTGCGTATCCTTCAGCATCCGTCAGATCCCTCCAGCTCTCCCCATCATCGCAGTACTGTAACATGTACTCGGACACGAACTCGTCCGTCGCGAACCGCCCCCTGGTGGCCACGGCGCGCAACTCGCGACGCTTGTGCAAGTTTATCGTCAGGTGCTGGTAATACGAGCTCTCCTTCGCCGTCCATGCTGATGTCCCTTCACCGTTATTAGTGGTTAGTGGTGAGAAATGCAGCGAATTTACTGTAGCTACTACTTTGTTAATTTACATATTACATTTACTATGAGGTTTATATTAGTTAATGGGTACTCCTATTTGAATACCCCCAGACTTCAAGTAGCTTTAAAAAATGATTACAGATACTATAAATTGTTGACTTAACTTGATAACTCATGAACAATTTTGTTAATTTAAATGACAAAATAGTGAAAAAAATTTCTTTGGATTTCGAAAAGGCCACTTGAAACATTTGTTTAGAAACTGTTAATACATTTTGTATTAGACTCCACTTATTGTAAGTTTGACTTTTGCTATAAATACATATAAGTTAAGTGCTACTACTAAAGACAGACACTACTACTACAACATAACATAACCCATCACCAAATCAAAACAAGCTTCTAATCATGCAACATTACCATCACCATTTCGTCCACAACACCAAGTCACCACCCTAGAATTACCTTAACTTCACCACCAGCGGCTTTATACTGTGCATAGTCAAGTCCATTGCTACCATAACTGATGTGGTACTCTTGGACATACTCCTGTGAATGCGCTCGGCCTTGGGTCGCAATTCGAGTGACATTCTTCACAGAACCCAAATCTATCACCAGTTGCTGATCAAAATCATTCTCCGACGCCGTCCACGCGTTCAAACCTTTTTTAATTTTGTATTTTAGTCTTTGTTCAAACATGTTGTCTGTTAGTATGTTTGGACGTTAGTAAAAATCAAATACGTAATGCTCATAACATTTTATTTATACCCATTTAGAAATAAACCCTTTAGCCTAGGAACTACAAATCAAAACAACACAACATACAAGCTAAACCAAAAGTTTTAGTACGGTTTTGGCTTCTTTTTTAAGAAATCACTAGTAAATGTTGGGTCAGGTTCAACTCGAGGTTTAGCACCTTCAAGAAGATCTTCTATAGTTATAAATTTAAATGGTACACTTTCGTTTTCTGTTCTATCTTCATATCTTATAGCAACAGCTACTGTATATGTATCATTCAACAGAGTTTCTTCAAAAACAAAATCCTGTAGAAGTACTCCATCCTTGTAAAGCTGTGTGCTTGTTATTATTTCCCCAACTTTTAACTCTTCCTGAATAGAAAAACTAATAGAATCCAGAGAAACTGTAATGCCCACACCTATGTTCTTCAGATAGCTTTCCTTCAAACACCAAATGCGATAAAAACATGCCATCTTCTGTATCTCAAAGTGATAACTATGAATTTTCTTCCATTCTTGATCAGAAAGTTGCCTTTTCATTAGACGAAAGAATTCTACTATATCCTTGTTTGCAGGAGGCTCAATTTTCATTACATCTATACCAATGTTTCTTGTAGTATTGCCAGCTAAGACTACAAAATCCCCTTGGTGTGATACATTAAAATGTATAGGTGTGTCACCGGTCCCAAGCAAGATGGGTTTACCATGTTGCTCTCTACCTATTTGAATATTTTCATACGGAATATCAGTTGAAACACTAAGATACTTCCTCATCATGAGTCGTCCAACTAAACTTGACTTGGCATCCTTTTGAAACACAAATTTTGAGATTCTCAACTTCTCTTCAGGTTGGATGTAGCTTGATGCAGCTAAAATCTGTGCTTCAGTGGGTTTCCATGCACTGACATTAAACACCCATCTTGTATTAATGGTAGCCATGACTATTTTGTAAATAGGTATTATGGTATGATTCTTGTGTGTATTCACGTAATTAGTCAACAGGGATAGCGTTTTATACCATGTGTGAACCTGTTGACGAATTATTCCTTTTCAGGGTTTATTGGTGTCAAGACAAGAACCTTTTTATGCAACAAAAACATAACAGAATAATAAAAATGCATGCGCAAAATAAAACTATAAAATAAGATTTCATATTATAGAAATAATAAAAATACAACTCACAGCTCAAGTAAGGCACACAAATATACTATTGCCAATATGGGCAAAAAATAATTAATCTAGCAACTACAAAACTTAAATTTTCAAACTCAGAAATCTAATTCTAAAACTGAGAGGTGTTTATGGTAACTTCCTTCAATTAAAATAAAATCATAACTTTCATATAGGAAAGGCCTCAAAACAACCATACAAACAAAAAAAAATATTGTACTGCAACATAACACTTACCATATAATTTTGCATTCTCTGGTCCTCTTTCCCTTAAACTAGAAGTAGCAGTCAGTTTAGCGTATTCTAATAGAGGTTCGTTACATTCATAGTCGTAATAATAACGAACAGAATCTGAAAATCATAAATTTTATATAGAGTTTTAAACGTGTATTAAATTAATTACGTAATTAATACTTCCAGTTTTACAATGCATGCAGAACTCTTAACCAATATATTAATTGAAAACTTAAAATTACGGTTGAATCTGTTTATCAGTAAAGATTTAGTTTGTATTCTACTAACCTGATTTAATACTTGCTATGCTAAAACAAAGCACCACAACAAATAAATACACAGAGCTGCTCATCATAACTTCATATTTAACACAATTTGAGACAATAAATACAAATTATGAGTAAGTCACAAATTCAAATAAAATTGTTTGATCATTAGTTTCGGCGTTGTCAACTTGTCATATCGCTCACCAAACAGGACAACACCCAACTCCGATTTTTTAACGTTTCTGCTGAAAAATATTCAAAACGTGATTGGTTAAAATCGTGTAATTTGTAAGACAGCCAATGAATATAAAAATGTTGTACTCTATGGTCAGACGTTGGACCACAGATTATTTAATACTATAGACGATGGACCTAATTTTGGACGATGCATAATATGTGCATGTGCATATTGGCTTGCCTATTTTGCTAAATCGTAAATTTATTCACTTTTATTATAAATATACTACAAGATTTATCTGTAAAGAAATAAGGTAATCAATTCTATTGTTTATCAAATAAAATATTTATCTTAAAAATATTCAGGTCGTAACGTGAATAGTAGTCATTAAAATTATAATTTAATCTGTGCCAATGAAAACTTCAATTGACTACTTGATGACTTCATGTCAATAGAATTTAGAAGAAGTTCTTTTGATTGCAGTTTTAATAAAAATATATCAATAAAAGAAACGAAATAATAGTATAAAATAATATTTTACACCTACTTTCTGAAGTAGGTTGTGTTGCGTGATAGTGTTAGACTTGTAATCGGGTGAACGCCCTTATTCCATATCAGGCTTTCGCCGCTCTATAAGAATTTCCATTTTCCCGTGACACAAGAACTTTTTTTGCCACGTTCAGTCGGCTTATTTTCATTCCCTTTTGTGATAAAATGTTATATATTTAAAGAGGAAGACTAAAAAGGTAATGTGCCAGTTTAAATTGAACATAAGACATATATTGGGTGTCAGGTGTTCGTTGTTGCGGTATATTGCAGTTGTGTAAAAATCAATACAAACGAGTGCAAGTTATGTATTTTGTTATTTAATACTGATTTGTTTGAAATACAATCAAATAGTGAATTCTAATTAGATTTAACTTCAATAACATCATAAACAAACATTTTCACAATCTATCGTAATTTTTTAACCGCAAATAATAATTGATAAACTTTCTTCACGATAATTTCAAGATCAGAATAAAAGTTTTCAGCATAAAATCAAACTAATTCTATAATGAACTGCAAATGAGTTCATCAAAGCTTCATTCAATGTTAAAAAAGAGAAATGCCAATTTGATAATTTTTTTTTAATTCATGTGCTGTTAAAATAATTTTTTTTCTTCGCCATTGGTAACTGGCACGCTGTGCATTATAAAACTATGTGTTTGATTTTTTAAATTTCTAATTTATCAATTTGAATCTATTTGTCTTTCATTTGTTGTTGTTTGGATCCTCTTTGCTCCATTTATATATTTTTTTATGAAGGCTTTAAAGATTCATAACAAGCCCTTATTTCCAGAATCAAAAATGTCAAGCATGTCAGATCGTAAAGCTGAGCTGGAGCGCAAGAAGGCGAAGCTCCAGGCACTCCGGGAAGAGAAGGATCGCCGCAGGAGAGAAAAGGAACAGAAAGATGCAGAGGAAGTATTGGTAAAGGTTTAATGTGTTTAAAAATTATTTAAATTTTTTATTTACATTATATCTACTATTAATTAAATAATTTCATACTAGCTTTACTTGCATGAAATTTGGTGTTTATATGCCAATAATAAGTATCTTACTATCTAATCCAGCTAATATTGTAATTGTGTATGAAATTTCATCAAAATCCATCCAGTAGCGGTGTGATGGCCGCACAAACATTCATACTTTCACATAAGGAAAATAATAGTTTGAAGTAGGAGTTATTTCTACTGGTCTATAATTCTTTAATTTTGACAAATAACTACCAATCTTTCCAAAGTCAAATAATTTTAACAACATTTCTTATAATGTACAAAATTTTTTAAATAATTTGTATTACTAAAAATTCTTAATTTTCGATGTTGATTTATTGAAAGGAGAGTTATTTTTACTATCCCTTTTTTTGGATGTGGAAATAGATATTAACTCAGATAACTCTTAACAGCAAAGGGCAGCGACTGCCTCCAGCATGGACAGCCGACGGGACCTAGATGAGATGCTCTCCTCTCTCGGTGTAGCCCCAGTCAAGGATGTACTCTCATCCCTCTCTTCTATGACGTCATTAACACCTCCGCAGACAGCTTCGCCGGACGCTAGCCTGCCGCATACTGATAAATCTAGCCTGCCACCACATGGGTATTTATTTTTCTTCAAAAGAACATCAACTAGATCAGGTGTTCCCAAACTTTTTCAATTCGCGACGCACTTACGAGTATAGTTATACTAGCCGCGCCCCGCGGTTTCACCCGCGTAACGTCTGATCCCGTGGCAACTCCGGGATTAAAAGTAGCCTATATGTTATTCTGAACCCTTACCTGTATGTATACCAAGTTTCATCATAATCGGTGCAGTAGTTTTTGCATGAAAGAGTAACAAACATCCATACATCCATACATCCATACTTACAAACTTTCGCCTTTATAATAGTAGTAGGATGTTTCGACGCCCTAGTATCAGCGGGGGTGTGTTCTAGTTTCAAATCAATGGGAGGGAGGGGAAGCAATGAAGTTCTCGCGACACCCTTCTTCTTGCGACGCACTGTTTGGGAACTCCAGAACTAGATTATAAATATGACCTAAAGTAATTAAATAGAAAAGACATTTATAACCTTTTAAATATAAGAAAATCTATAGCATGATTTGTGAAATTTGCTTAATCAAATCTTAAAACATATTGTACCTTTTCAGAGTGGCCAAGAAAGCACCCCAATTGCAAGTGGTCTCCGTGCAATCCACAGACATTCCGCCAAAAGAAAACGTCACATACGCCAAACAAACCCAGACCACCACGTCTGGGGTCACCGAACTGCGTGATGGTAAGTTTCCCTCCATTTTGTATTATCTGTCAATTATTTTTAATCTGTATTTTATGATATAAAGGGCAATAGTTTTGTTAGTTACTTCCATGGTTCCATGTTTAACTTAGTCTAACTAAGATATTGTATGAACTTTTTGCTTAAAAATTTGAATTCTTCCTAAGCAGTACTTATTTCAGAGCTAGAGTGTTTTTTGATACATGTAACAAGAAAATGGTTCTTATTTAAAAAAAGTTTTTTAAAACAATATTTTCATTAACCTATATTTATCTACATATATTTTATCATACCAAAACTATTGCACTATCTATTTAATATTTATAATTTTTTAATTAATTCTTAATAACAGGGCCAGAATTATGTATAAACTAGACATTAAACTAAATAATGAAAATGATACAATTAAATGTGTATAATACGTATGATTGCATTAACAGGCCTCTGATTGTCAAATGATGTATATATTTTGACTCTCAAAGGCGAGCACGAATTCTCAAAAGTTGTAAGAATTATATATTTTTGTGTTTTGTTTTTTTAATAAAAAATACTGTTTTACAGAAAAAATATACACTTCAAAAGTTAGCAATTATGAAAAATTGTGTATTCTTAATGTAATAAAAAATATTTTATTTTTAAATGAATTTTTTGCTTATCAAATACAATCAAAGAATTTTAATTTTATTTTGTAATTTTTTTTAACGAAAATTTTGAGAATTTGTCTAATTAAAATTCGTCTTAACTGTGATGTCTGGGTGATGGTGTTAATGTTTTCATTTGCAAATTACGACTGTTGTGTGTCCGTCCCTAATCGAATGGTTTCATCAATACATTTAACTTCATTAATGTTAATACATCGGGCCAAGTTAGATCTTATCTAGACCGCGAAGATTCACATTTGTTGAAAATTTACTATAGAGTCGGTGTGACATTTACTTGAAAAATCTAAGTGGTTTGACCCTATAAAACCTTTTTTAAAAAGTTTACAATTCTGTAACTACCGCCCTTTTCAAAACAAGTTACCATATCTCTTTAACGATCCGATTGGCGCAGTGGATGTGTCATTGTGCCGGAAGGTGTGGGTTCGATCCCCACGAGTAGAAAATTATTATGTGATGAACATTGTAATTTTCTACTATTTGGGTGTTAATGTATCTATAGTATGTATGTATTTTCAAAAATAAAAGTATGTTTAAGTATCACTATTAGTTATCTAATTTCCATAGTACAAGCTTTGCTTAGTTTGGGACTAGATGACGTAGTGTTAATTGTCCCTGAATATTATATTGTTAATAAAAATTTATAGTGAATGTTGTTATACTGATGTGACTTGGCCCTTAATCTATAGTTCCATTATCTCAACGGCTCTGTTTATTTAAGTATAAAGCATATACAATGCTTAAATTTACTCCATACAATACATTTTCAAAAATATTTTATCAACTATTTATTTTATAATGGAACTATTCGTTTAAAATAATAACAGATCAATAACAAAAAAGCAATTGTCATATTCAGTAGACTTTGCTTTGATTGTGTATAGTTTAAATAGTTTAGTATTTGCAAATGAAATGGTTTGTCGGATAACAAACGACACTGTAGTTACGAAGCAGTATTTACTTTTCACTTCGCCTCAGTAGTCCGAATTTGTTTAACATTTAGCAACATTGCTTAAGAACTACCCGCATTTTAACCGACTTCCCTAAAAACGAGGAGGCTATCGAATTCGGGCGTATTTTTTTTTTTATTTTGCGGCAATAAATTCCGACTACATCATGCAAATCTGGAAGCTTTTGTGCTGTCTTTTTGTGTTAGAATATTGTACTCTGTATAAACGCAGTCAAAGTTTAGAATAGAATAACATTTAGTTGCAACAGCTTCAGTCGTTTAATGAATAATAGATTGATTCATTATTTTTATTACATAATACTTTCATTTCATTAGATACATCACACTTCTAGAAATGTTCAATGAGGCAAGTTTGAAATACTAATCAAATTGTGAAAACGTAAACAATTTTAATTAGTACTTCACAAGGAAAAAAAATGGGACATGAGTTATTCAAAATGATTCAAAAAATCAATCTGATTTTGTGTCTATAACATAATTTTAAATTTGAATACCATGTGCACTGTATTACGTATTTTTATTACCTTTATTTGAAAAGAAAATGTCTTCAACTTTGTTAACTGATTATAAAACTATGACTGCATTTATATCACCAAGAACTAAATTTTATCAACTAAAGTAAACAAAAAAAGTAAATACTGTATGAGTGTTTGGTGCTGTTTGTGTTTGTGCTACCATAAAAAAGGCTGCTCTTCCAATGCATCACCGCTTGCAGGATACATGGAGGACTGGTGGCGGCCACGGAAAGGTAATGTCCACTTTATTAACACGTTTTTATATGGGGTAGTGGTTGGGTTTTGCTTGGACGTGAATTTTTTGATTATGCGGGTAGAAACAAGCAGGCGGGTTAATCTGATTGAATGTTGGGTGATAAATATTTGAGGATAGTCATGATGTTTTCTAACAGTTAGGTTTTTAAACCGTGACATTGGAAAAAGTGAAAAAAATGCATTTGGGTCATCTGATGTTTAAGTAATCGTTGCCCATGATAAAACTAAAAGTGTTCAAAGTGCCTTGTTTGAAACTTGTTCGTAAAAAATGTATAATTCTTAGTTAAGTTTGGTTCTGGAAATATATATTAATTCCGTAGAATATGGGAACCGAAAGATGAATAAGACATTTATGGAAACACAAAAACTATTTCTCTTGCAATAATAGAGGAATTTCAGTGGATTTAACACGTTCAAGCAAATTACGACCACTATTTCTGTACTCAATAACAACACATAAACATGGTATGTTCATAAATTGGTTCTTAAATTGTCCTTTACAATCCACTAATTCGTATATGTCCTTTAAAATGTGGTGATCATATTTCCGATGATATTATAAGAAATGAAAAATTTACAAGGTTCATTAAAAACATAAATTGTCAGTAATATAGAGTAAAAATTTAAAAAAGAATATATACCTTTTGAATACAATTCGACTAACAATGTGACGCAAAGGGAACATTTGAAAAAATCTTATTGTCAAATTTCCTTTTAGTAATCACTTCATTTTAACTTAAAACCGCATGAACGTCGACACTTGTGATCAGTTTCGTCGAAAAATAATTTCATTGGGATGTTTTGTCTGGGCATGTTCAATCACAATTAAAGATGCATGGTCTAACACTACCAAACGTTACTTAATATAGATTACAATACGGATATTATATGATATATTGAATACTGAAATCTGTAAGCTATTTACTGATTTTGTTGTTAATTTTTGTCCCATCAGCCCACGCGACCGACTACTACGGTAAGTCATTATTCCTCCTGTACGCTTTCGTAACACATTACTCTATCTGTCGGTGAATAACATGGTGCGGGTCTAGTCTAGATCTCATCGGATGTATATAGACTTACTATCACGCTTTTAGACTCTTACTAACATTTCCCAACGCCAAAGTGCTCGATACAAAGTTCGGAAGTGTCGAGAAGTTTGGTGTTCCACAGGGTTCGATTTTGGAACTAATGATGTGGTTATTACCAACCAGAGTGGCCTTCCAGAGTTCTCCACGTGGTCTCTGAACCACAGGCCACAGTTATAGCACAGGATATTATATGTCTATTATGGTGGTGGTATGGGGATCGCCATATCATTTCACTCACACTTCCTACTATACTAACAATACATTGCACAGGTATAACGCATTCGGACCCATTTTATTCAACTTTCAGACTGGATTGGTTTTAGATTACGATTTTAAATAAGTTTTGTTTTGCGTTTCAATAAGGATTCGATTTTCAAAATTTTTCTTAATATTTTTTCAATTGAGGGTATTTCAAAAAAATGTACAGTGATGGAAATTCTTCTTGAAATGCGTGATCCGATGTTATTGTTGGAATATACAGTCTCAGAGTTACATCAAATGGAGTCAGAGACCACGCTGTATATTACATGGCAATTGTTATTACGCTCCTATGTGTAATCATTTAATATTGTTTTTGGTCGAAAGATACTGACATGATTTATTTTTCCTCCCTTTTCAAGACGAGTACAATCTAAACCCGGGTTTAGAGTGGGAGGACGAGTTCACAGGTAGGTCTTGAATCCGAACCACAGACGACCTTGCCTGTGCCACTGTCACTTCGCATGTATGTTCGATACTGACCCCATCTTCGTATATGTAACGCTATTTATCAGTAGTTGCTAACATAACATGGCATTATATTCTTGTGTCAATGTATACAGGTTTGTAGTTAGAATTTGGAAATGTAAAGAGAGAAAGTAATAAGGATCTTAATATTTTGTCATGTGAAGAAATTCATATATTTAATGGAAAGTGCTGTGTCTTTCTCATCGCGTTAGACAGATGTAGTATGTTAATTCACGTTCAATCTAAGAATTTATTCATATAAATTGGCTATGGAGTAATTTTTTTTCTCCTACAAAATTCAACCTTATGGACTATTAGAATTGTGTTACCATAAGTTTGGTTGATTATCAGATATCGTTTTTTTATAAAAAAATGAAATGTTCATTAGTTAAATTGACAGATGCTTTTAGATTTTATTTACCTGTATATATTGGCATTTGGTGACAAGTCTTAATTATACATTATATTTATTTATAAAACACGTATAATGTTTTGATTAATATGCATGCAACAAAAAGTATGTTTTATGCATGACATTATGTCATCGTCTCATGTCTAGGTATTTTAATATTTATTTATTACATTTATCTCTCAGTGGAGAGCTCGGGAAGATTTTTTGTTTTATTATTTTAAGATAATCTTAAGGCTTACTGTCACATTCTGCTTCTTTGAATCCATGTGTGAAAATTTGATTACATTTTTAAGTAAAATACGTTTAATTTCAATTCTAATTGTTCATTTTGCCTGCTTTGTGCCTTATATTAAAAACATTTTTATAGTTTAGTACACTATTCCCATAAAAGTTACCATTTATTATTAGAGATTATATTACACATGATAGACTGAATTGTACATTTCTTCATTTTATTGTGCTTTCCAAAAATCTCCAAAAAAAATATGAGGATATCAGACAAATATGTCTGCCCATACCCCGCAATATTATACCCTGGTACATTTAAATATCAGGTGCGTACCAACCGAAGAAAAAACGTTAAAAAACTGTGTAAAGATTTAGTGCTTATGTGCTAACAAAACGCAGGGGTTCATTATACTTTACCCACTTGGGATATCTTCGTAGGCATTCCCAATTCTTCTTGATAACTTGAATCATTAATTTATTATGAGTAAACAACGTTTACTGTATAATATGTATAAACACTTTCAAAACAAACCTTGTCTATTACTTGAATAGAATTTAAAGAAATAAAATATTACAAGATGGTGAATGCACTTGATATTTTAATGAGTCAAGTTATAAATCTCTTCTGAATAGCTTTCAGATAGTTACATATCATAGCTAATTTCTTTCGGGTTATTTAACAGTCTACGTCTATTCCAATGATGAATCAACTATGGCCTTTATTCAATTCTTTTGATTGCCTTTATGTTTATTAATACATAGGATATGAAGATATTATGGAAAAGGCGTAGATTGAAGCAGTTTATATTATTTGTAAAGAGTGATTCTTCATTTGGAAACATTAAAATTACTCGTTCAAGTAGAATGTACTCTTTACTAAAGAATATTATTAAATAGTCCTTTTTGCCTTTTTTATGCACTAACAATTTTGTTTAAGACATTGTCCATAAAGGTGTAAATATGAAATAATATAAACTGCACATCAGTTTTAAAATATTAAACTCTTTCATTTCGCTAGTAGTTATTAGTAGCTATCTTCATGCGCATTTTATTACACAGTTATCCACATATTATAACACGATGTTTCGTGAAGTTTACCCCCTCTATAACAATTCTTAATCTTTAATCATGCCAATAGGCAATTAATACAAAATCAAGGAATAATAAATGAATAAAATTTCACGAAGCACACACTCTGGCTGACATATTTTCAAAACGGTACCGAAAGGTACCTTAACTCGTAACTCAATTCGAACAAACTAAATTTTCAATCGATTGCGGGTAGTTAACATTTAACACCGTGCATCATACCCGCATTTCACTCGAAACAAATGTTTAGTAACATTAAAAAGCGGTAAAGTAAGTCAGCCAGCCCGCATGGCACACCGCCCGGCGCACAAGGGCCATTCTTATTCACCGTCCAGTGCTTACATTCGACGGGGACGGCGCGCGGCAAGGTGACGAAGAGGACGCGGCGTTCCACGGCAAGCTCCCGCCGGGCATCCTGCCGCACGGCCTGCCCACGGTCAAGGAGGTGCAGCCGGCGGTCACGGCGGCGCCGCAGGAGAAGAAGGAGGAGGAGAAGGAGAAGAAGAGTGAGTTGATGTTGTATTTGTTGTTGTGTTTATGAAAGAATTGATCGCAATCAGTCTATGACCATTGATTTAGCTTCTTTATTCATCTTGAGTCTATAAAGTGAAGTTGTAACACGCCCAAAAAGGGGGAAACTTACTTTGATTTGTGAACGTAGTTCTAATCAATTTCCAATTAATTTCTGTTTGTTCATTCTTTTTTTTTTAATTTTAATTGTTACTCATAATATCACAGATCAGATATTTATATTTGAATTAAATATGAATATCTGATCCATCCATAGGGTCAAATGTAAATGGGTATAATTTTACAAACACAAAGTCACTATTGATATTTGTGAAGACTTACTGTGAAAAAATTTATAACTTTCAAATATTATACAATAATGCGCCAGGGTCACACACACAGGGTAAACACCTTTATTTCCACATTTTCCCTCAGTCCGCGAGCTCAGCAACGACGAGAAGCAAACGATCATGCTGTCGGCGGAGTTCCAGAAGTTCGTGAGTCGCGCCGGCCGCGTCATCGAGCGCGCGCTCGCCGAGAGCGTTGACATCTACACGGATTACACCGGCGGTG
>LQNK01003073.1:24841-49283 GCA_001586405.1 Phoebis sennae | reverse complement strand
AGGAAGAGGAGGGGATAAGGATTAATGATAGGAAATTGGGAGGGGACTAGAACAGGACGGAGGAGGAATGGGATGGGAATATAGGCCTCCGCTCGCCGTTCGAAACACAGTACAATACTATTACATAATTACAGTAGATTACACCTGGTTTAAATAATTTATAGTTGTAGCCTCGTTGTGTTGTTGCCTTGGAGGGCACGTGTCGGCGTCGGTCTTGCGCCTGATCTCTCTCCGGTCGTGTCGGTCTGCCCCCTGAGGGTTATGAGAGTAAAAGGAATAGAGAGTGCACCTGTATTCGCGCGTACACTTGTGCACTATAATATCTCCTGCGCAGCTAGCTAGTCTCTGTTGAGATTGGCCACCATGACCGAAATCGGTCAGGGGAGAAAAGTTGTATTATTTATTTATTTGTTACACCAATAATGGCTCAATCTTTACTAATATTATAAAGCTGAAGAGTTTGTTTGTTTGAACGCGCTAATGTCAGAAACTACTGGATTTGAAAAATTGTTTTAGTATTAGATAGCCTATTTATCGAGGAAGGCTATAGGCTGCATATCATGCCGATATTCCCACGGGAGCGAAGCCCTGGGGCGCAACAAGTTTATGATATAGATACATTAATTTTACGTCTAGCTCTGAATTGGGAATAAGCTCGGGCGCATACAACATTGACAATATAAAACTAAATATTAAAATGATACACGATGTCATTTAATGTACAATTAATTAAAACTATTAATATTTGCTGTATTTTTTTCAAATTAATATTTATTATAAATACAGGAAAAAATAAGAGAAATAGTAATTATTTAATTTCCGTTGGTAGCATATACAATATACATACATGGAATTTCACAAATAAACAATGATTAATGTATTCCTTATAATTAATGCAGTTCTTACAATTCGTTTAATTACCTCGCAGCAAGTGTACCAGCCCCGGCACGACGAGTGGACGAAGCTGGTGTACACTCTGCAAGAGTTGCGCAACAACCAGATGGACGAGGAGACCGACCGCCTCAGCGTCGCCAGCGGACCGCCTTCATTAGGCGCTAACCCACTCAGGTACACAAAAAAAAAACTCAAAACGTTTATTTTCCAAATTGGCTTCTTTCGAGGCGCTTCTAAAACGTCATATATATATACAACGTGTCCCAAAATTCAACGATAATACGGCACCAGGTGGTGGGCCTACTCATAACTACTTGAGGAAAAATAAAATAAAAATTCAATCTAACTTATTTTTTAAATTATAAAAAAAATTTATTTGCTTCAAAAAATTTCACCTACTAAGACATTTTTTGTTACCATGTCCACAATTTTACTAATATTTCTAACTTTTCTTTTGTATTGGAAACTTAAGTAGCACTGCTATTATTTGCTAATCATTTAAATACCCAGAATGCATGTAGTTTTTACATAAAAAGCAATTGAAATTGTATTTTTCTCTAAAATTTCGAAAGATTTTTACTTTCAGTCAACTTTGATTCATTGTGGTGTAAAAAAAATATATAGTCACCACTATGGCAAGTCTTATCAAAAGTTGGCGCATCTATTCAAGATTATATATATATATATATTAATCAAAGATCTTCAATTTTTTCGCTAAACAAAAAGGTACACATTGCGTGGGAGTGAAAAAACTTAGTTAAATGCAAACCACCTGAGAGGGAAAGAGACAGTGAATGATGTTTTTTGAGAGAACCCACAGCAACCCGGCCTGTTTTGTGTGGTGGTTATTTTGTGCGTTTTTTGTAGTAATCCGTAGATTTAAATAAATAAAATGATTAAATTAGATTATGGCGTCATTTCCTGCGCCCAAATGTTACGTTACAAGAAGAAATCTTCATCAGCTATCCTGAGTTTCATCATCTCAGCTCAATGCCAGTGCATAGCTAAGAGCACTATTCTATTCTACTAGCACCTGTTGCCCAATTTTCTCTAATATTCCATCAAGAAAAATCATATGTCGGATTTATCCGAAAGATTAAAAACCAAAAAACATGCTTCAGCACAGCTGTGCGCCATTAATACATTCGCTTATATCATCCGTTTCTATGGGATTTTTGGGATAAAAACTATCCTATGCCGATTCTCGGGTTTAGAACGGTTTAGAAACTTGATCAATTTAGATGTGAAGAAGGGATAGGCAAACAGACAAATAGAGCTACTTTCACATTTATAAATTGAGTATGGAATGTAAGGATTATGATATAAATGTATTTCAGATAACTGCTGCGCTGGGACATTCGCTGCGGGTGGAAGCTGTAGGCACAGGAATGACTGACATAGAGTGAGAGTTAACAGAGACGGTCGAATTTCCTTACTTTTATACCTTACCTGCCTGTACATTAACCCTCTTGAGTCTGAAATATTCTTCTGGTGCAAATATTTTAGTTTATTTTATAAGTTCAAGTTTGTTTGCAATCTTTGAGATTATTCTTGTGTTTTGTGGAAGTATACATTTGGCTTTGCAAGTAATGTGAATCGATTGAAATGTCAAATCTTCATTGTTGATTATTTCCATATCATATGTATTGATCTAAAAGATTTTAAATTATTAAAGGAAAAGACAAAATTATTTTTATAAAAGTTAATAATTAATAATGAATGGTTGGCATTGTAAGAAGTCACCCGTTTTGGATGAAATATGATATTCCTAACACTATCAAATACTACATATTCTTGATAGAAAGTTTCTTCAATATCTCCAATTCTAATTATAATACAGAAAATGGATTACAGATAATAAATAATCATAGTTTTCAATGTGCAGAATACTCTACTGCTTCAAATTTATTCTGAGTAGACATCATTGTTGCTTATCAATTCATTGGTGTGTATGAAATTTGAATCTGTGAAACAAGCCAAAACATTCATGCATGTATGTCATGCAGCATGATGATGGTAAATATTATTATATTTGAAAAGTATGTCTGTTACTTGCTATCTAAAGCACAATCAATTCTTACCAATTTTAAAATAAAATATACACAATATTTTAGACAGTTATTTGATATCAAAATATAACAAAACCCCTAGTATCACTGTTTATAAAAAAAGATGTAATTATTGTTAAACATGTTATATGTTTAGGTGAAATTATTTATTTAAACAGGTATTATAGATTTAGTTATCTACATAATACTTTTAGTACTTATGCTTATAACAATAAATGTACTGCTTATGAACTTGGTGTTTTTATTTATTCAAAAAACAAGACCCATGATAGATAAAAATTCTCACTCAGAGAAAAACATTTGGAACTGTATTATAAATTTAAATAAACAAGAAGTTGTTGATAGCAATGAATTGAGGAATAAAGATGGCCTTTAGAATTTTCATGTATTCAACTAATGAAAAGGTAAAAAAATACTGCTATTGATAAAATTTATATATTATAAATATTTATAACAGTTTGCTATGCATAGGACAAAAAATTAAACAATGTAGTCATAAATAACTATTTATTTATCTCATCTACTCTGGGCTATAGGGAATAGCAAGTCTCCCCTTACTCAAGTTGATCTCCTCCCAACAAACGCATTGCAAAGTTTTCCTGTCCATGACATCTGTGTATAGTTTTCCGTTCAAGTGATCCATCTCATGCTGAACTATCCTCGCTGGCCAACCAGTGTATTGTTGGGATGTTGCCTCACCTTGGGCATTATAGCCTGAAAAAATTATTACAAAATTAACATAGAGTGTACTACAAATAATAAGGTATAAGGATTTCCTTGTGAATAAAAAGTAAAGTTATAATGTTCAAAATTACTATGTTATATCTATTCATACACAGTAATATCTTTACTATAAACTATTAACTATCTTTATAATACAACTAAACCCATAGGTATTCACATGGTATAAGATAAATATAGACACAGGTACACATGCAACTCTTACCTGTAACTTGAACAGAATTATGTCTCGCTACATCTGCTTGAAATGATTTTACACTTTCGCAGCCTTCTGGGTGAATAACTTTTTGATAATCCACAATTTTGACCACTGGATTAATAAATACCTAGAACAAAAATAATAATAATAATTTAATTTATTTTCTAAGAAACGTATAGACGTTTAATATGATAGTTTTAAGTGAAACGATAATCAAACTAAGTTGTAAGTGAAGTCCAAAATATTGGGTATTAGTATACTTACTTACAGTAAACGGTACTTCGTACATATTTCTACTTTTAACTATTTCCGGCGGTTCTGTTTTAATTTGCTTAGCAGTATGTCTCATTACGAAAATTCTTTTATTGACTCCTACTTGCGGCGCAGCCATCCCAACGCTTCCGTATTTATTGAGCACATGCTCCAAAATAAGTATTAGTTTTTGTATTTCATGGGTTTTAATCGCTTCTAGAGCAACTTCTTCGGATACTTTACGTAACCTGGGATCTCCTATTTGTACGATGTGTTCGTAAGGTGGGTTGACTTTACCACGACTGGGAGACAATTTAGCATACCAATTTAATGTTTTTCTTAAGACTCCCATTCTGGATAGATTTATTGTGAATATTTCTTTTAATTTAAATATAAATATTGTCGTTCATTCCAAGAAACTTTAGGCAGTCAAATGTCAACGGGAAAAAGAAAGATGAGGCACAGATTAGGGTTTGACTATTGATAGATAACAGATTATAGCCGATAGCGTTTATGTTTCCTGACTAAAATTAATTAAGAAAAACAGATAATATTAACGAAATAGGTTTTTAAAATACAGTTATATATGTCGCAATTGAAAGTTAAACGGCAAATGTCGTTTACGGATTTTTCTTTTCACCCTTAAAAATGCAGCATAATAAAATCAATCGAAAACGTGAATGGCTCGCCTTCGTAGACAGATAACATTGAATAAACATGACAGCTATCACTAATGACAATTAGATCTTGAAGTTTCAAATTCGAACATTTTGCACCTACCTACTGACTACTGTATCTACGCAAGTCGCAAAGTTTTAAAGTTCGTGTTTCAAGGTAATGAATTTGTTATTAATTATTCGAAACACTTTTGATACTCATACTTCGTAGCGTGTGATTCTTGTCATTTATAGTATGCATTGTTTTAATCATCGCAAAGTATATTAATTTTACGATTCCTGTTAACTACAAAAACTAAGGTTTCCGCACATATTATTGTAATTTGTTTTTTTTTTAGCATTAACTATAATCATTAAAAATATATAATATTATTTTTGTAATGTTAGGTTTATTAATTTCACGTATGTACACATATTTATTTTAAAATTGTATTTAAAATGATTGAACTTTACACTTCAATCTTTACTGCATACTTTATTTAATATTTGCTTAGAATAAATTCGACGGTTATGTTTTGCACTAAACAATTTGGAAGGTTAAGATTTGCAAAAAAATTATCTAATTATTTCATTTCACATTTTTTATTGTAAGATAAGATTTATATTAATATTAATTAAATATATTTTATTAAAACTACAACTACTTTTATTCAATGACTTTTTGAACATATTGTAAAGTCACATGTTTAAGGCTGTTTTTAAACATATGTGTAAAAATGCTCACTTCACACTTCCCCATTTACTTCTGGTTATTGTTACTAAGAATCTATAGCTATATGTAGTTAATACCAATAATAAACAATCAATGCAGATCTATTAAAATAAAGTTATGCTTAGACAGATGTTTACTTATAACAATAACAATAAGAATTGAAGACAAAATTTAGAAAATGATTTGTATCTCTTCTTCTAACCAACCTTTGTTTTGGAGCACCTAAGCTATAAATAAATATGGAAAAAGCTATCAATAACTTCTGTGAATACTATTGTTCCAAAGTACAGTATGTCATCATGCTGTGAAAGGTCAAAAAACCGTATGGCACACTCACAATGCACCAAGTTTAAAACGGATGTATAGGCAATATTAAAAGAGTTTGAAAAGCAATATTATAATATAAGTTTTATTAATAAGACTGGGATAAATGTTATAAAAGTCTACAACTTTAATAAAAGTTTATTTTTTTTTTGCATTCTCGTTTTTTATTATATTATTTTTAAAATGCTACAGAATCTATACCCTTCATACTTCACCCATTTAATTTAGTTTATCTTTTCTCAGAATCTATAGAATAAGATTTGTATTTGAATACATAATGCAGGCCTATAAAAATAAATACATGCTTAGACATATCTTTACTAAAAACAATAACATTGAAAATTTTCTTGAAATGTATTAACATAATATTCTATTACAGATGTTAAAACTACGAATCATACCGCGAAGTACTTCCATTATCAAAAGAGCAATGTGTACGCAAGAACAAGACATATTATTTGAAAGCCTCAACAATGCAGGCATTATCACATTAAACAGGCCCAAAGCTTTAAACTCTCTAAACTCATCTATGGTAACAAAATTATTACATCAACTACAAGAGTATATGAATTCAAAAAGTCTAGTCATTATCAAGGGGGCAGGGGAGAAAGCCTTCTGCGCTGGGGGAGACGTAAAAGCCGCTATTGACAAAATTGAAGGACCTAAATTCTTCTACACAGAGTACAACGTCAATTACTTGATTGGGAACTACAAAATACCATATGTAGCGTTTATGAATGGTATTACTATGGGTGGAGGTATGGGTTTGTCAGTGCATGGAAGGTATAGGGTGGCCACAGAGAAGACATTGATAGCTATGCCTGAGACTAAAATTGGATTGTTTCCGGATGTTGGTGGATCATATTTCTTACCACGTTTACCTGTTAACCTTGGCCTCTATTTGGGTTTGACTGGTAAGTTAAATTATAATGAGTAATTATTTCTGCCGTTTAACGTTTGCTTTTTATTTTAGTTTTTAGCGTAGAAACAGATAAAATTTCGTAATTTAGTGAGAAAAAAGTGAATGAACTATTTTTGATGTAGTTGTTAAAAATTTGAGGCATTTTAACTACTTGATATGAAAATTCCATTAATATATTTTATTCATGCATAAAAAGTAAGTGTATAGAAAAATATTATTTTCAATGTCATAATACAAATTTAAGAAATTATATAATTTCGAGCATGTCATATTGAAACAGTGTGGCAAATCTATTTGTTTTCTCCTTATCTCCTTAAATACTGTTATCACTGAAAAGAAACATGTGACGCAATCTGTTATCAAAATTAACATTTTAAATAAATAAATTTATTTACAAAGTTCATTTGCATCGTGGAAATAAATTTAAAATAATTTTTCGTTTAAAGTTATTGCCAACATTCGCAAGAAAAAAAAGAAGTATGTTCACTGTGTAGGTCAATAATTTAACTTCACGAAATTTTGATAGAGTTAGAGGCGTAGACGTAACTAGGCGATAAATATGACGACTCAATTGGCGAAGGGAATATTACCATGTCTATTGCTTTAAGAGTGCGGATTCGATCTTCGTTGGTAGAATAATTATGTGATTGTATTATTCTACCATCTAGATGTTAATTTCTCTTAAATATATTATTCCAAAAAAAAAAAAATTGTATATCTATCAGTTTCCGCACAAAAAACTTAACATATTTTTGCACTAGATGAAATTATAATGTTATCTATACTAATATTATAAAGCTGAAGACTTTGTTTGACTGCACTAATCTCAGGAACTACTGGTCCGATTCAAAAAAAATTTATAGTGAAATATATAAATAAAATCTTTATTTGGTTCACTTTTACAATATGTTACTGTTGTTCCTTCCCATTCTGTATAAGTTTAAGTTAAACTATGTGTAAAAGTTAGAAAACTAATTGTCCATAATATTTTCAGTAAATAAAAAACTGTATATCATGAAAATATTTTCGTGATTGGCGCTGGCAGCAACCTTTGAAGCATTTAATCTTATAAACCTTCGAACTTTCCTTGTATTTAAAAGGTTGATTATTATAAGATAAAATTTTCATTACTTTAGCTTCAAATACATGTTAAATATTTTCTTTTTATTGTATATTTTGTTTATTGTACATCATTTGTGTGCTGTTGGTATACCTTTTCTTAATAAAATAAAAAATAAATAAAATAAAAATGTTACTAAAATTTTGCTTCTAGGTGACAGATTAAAAGGTAAAGACGTCGTCAAAGCCGGTATTGCCACCCACTTTGTGCCCAGCAAACGCCTCTATGAGCTAGAGAAATTGCTCTCCCGATGTGCAAGTGACATGGAAGTTCAATCTCTTTTGAATAAGTTCCATGAACCGGCTGAAGATTTCTCTTTAGCTCCGAATATCAAGCATATTAATTATTGTTTTGCTGCTTCTACGGTGGAGGAAATAATTGAGAGGTTGGAGAAGGTACAGAATGAGTGGTCAGTCAAAACTATCCAGGTAAAGAAAATTTGGATTTATAGTTCATGTTCTTAAGAAAAAATATTTGTTTAAAGCAATGAATAAAACGACAAAAAAAAATTTTCGTTTTTTGTCCTAAAGTTTATTTTATTATTTTCTGTTTAATTATCATCAAAAACGAAAAAAAAAACTTTTTTTTGGTATGAAGTTTGCTTTAGTAATAGTTATAGTAAAAATACTCATTTTTGAATTTTTTATAAATAAAAAATGTAAAATTGTGCACTTTTGAATCATTTCCTACTTTTTTGTAAGTTATTTTGATAGACAAATGATTTGATAAAACTCAATAAAATTATTTTTTTCCAATGAAAAATTATAACCACAGCGATTGTCTAAATAGAAAAGCGAACTTTTTAATGCCATATATATTTTTTTCGTCTAATTACCTAGATAAGATCTAACTATCGAGTTTCTTGCCGGTATCTTCTCGATAGAAGCGACTTTCCGAACCGGTGGTAACTTAAAAAAATGACTATTCATAAGTACTTTGTAAAAAGTTTACATGAATAAAAATATTTTCTATTCTATTCTATTGATAAATCACCCTTATTTGCAGACTCTGCACCAGATGTGTCCAGGGTCATTAAAGATCACGCTGCGAGCCCTGCAGCGGGGAGCTCAGCTGGAGCTGGGCCAGTGCCTGCGCATGGAGTACCGGCTCTCCTGCCGGGCCACTGAGAACCATGACTTCCCTGAAGGTATGCTATGTGCTATGACCGGCAACATTTTGTGTTTTATTTTTTTTTATGTTATAGCAGGCAAGCGGGGCATGCGGTTCACCTGATGTTAAGTGACTGACTGCAGCCCATGAAAATCTGCAACATGATATGCGCTGCGACTAAGGTTAGGAGCAGCATATGCTGAGCAGTTTCCCTTTCAACGCCACACTGCTACTTGTTTGTTGTTAAGTTATTATTTGTGTCTTGTTCTGTGTGGTTCTTGAATAAATCTTTCTTTCTTTCTTACTTTCTTTCTATATTGTTATTATTTTGTACCATGTTTTGACGATATATTGATTTAACGATAAGTGAGCCATCGTATAATCAGTAATCGTATTAAGACGGTTTATACTCACTGTGTTTTAACTCGGTGTAGACCGACAGTTTCGGACTGATTCGAAGGTCCTTCATCAGAAGGAGTGAGACGTTTAAGCGGTCACGTCTCTCGCACACCACTTTTAACGAGTTCTGTATGTTCTTTCTATGCAAATGTCATTTGTTAGTTAGCTGCCATGCAAGTCCTATAAAGAGTAGGCGCGTTCAGTATCTGCGCGCATTGGTACCGATTGCGTATAACGTGTTAGTGAAGTCACGACCCACCTACCCTCACTTTGCTAATAGTCGTTATGACTAGCTGTGATTTGTTGTTAACTAGTTCTATAATTGGCCCGTTGTGTAGAATCACAGTACATTTCTAATACATTCGACATAATTTTACATAGACCCTCTATTAGTTTATAACTCCTCCATCTTTTCTATACTTTAGAATAAGTAGTATCACCATGCATGATGTGCTCACTAATTTAGGAATTACATCAAAATGTTTGTGTGAGCGTCGTTTAGAGCTAGTAAGTGTTTGTTCCAATTTGTGAACAAAATAATAAAAAAAAATTATATATACCCCGACTTGGAAATGTAGACCTGACTAGTGTATTTCATACCATGCAATTGACTTTTTTCACATCAATATCATTTTGTTCACAAGGAAATAATTGATTAGGTAGTTGAATATAAATTCATTTTTTGTTTGTCTGGTTCAATTTGTTGAATGTTTTTGACAATGTATTTGCGATAAAAAACTAACAAGTCTTGTTATCATACTAATAATGTTCAAACTTTTTTCGAACATAAAAACTCAAAACTCGTCTATACCTGTTCCATGTTTATATATTTCCTTTTCTATCACGCTAAAGGCGCAATTAAATTGGTCGATAAACCGGTCGATTAATGTGTGCATAAAGACCAATGAAACTAGTCATGTGGACTTTATAACATGCATTACAGAAATAGCGCTAATTTTTGTACAAATCAAGAAATAGCTCTAACGACCAGTGAAAACGGGGACTGTATAGCATGCGTTACGCCTTAGAATGCACCCGCTTGTGGGCGCAATCGACCAATGTAGATGCGCCATTAAAGAATTGATAAAATTTGGATAACAATTGTCCTAATTAAGATATCATTATTAACGTTATTTTTTTATAATTTCAGGTGTCCGAGCCCTCCTCATAGACAAGGACAACAGCCCCAAATGGAAGCACAAGTCTCTGGCTGAAGTTGACGAAGATTATGTGGAAGATTACTTCAAGAAGATGCCCGAAGGCCGAGAGCTGAAATTCTTTGATTCCAAGTTATAAACTATATTCAAGGACAGTCAGATGCGGTTGATGTATGTTACTGTGTTAAATTTCATTTTAACAGTATAATAAAATAGTGTATAGATAAATTCATCCACGAAAACGCGCCCCACTATATTTCTCAATCGTTGACAGTATATGTATGTTTCTGCGTGTGTGAAGTTTTGTAAACACTCATTACGCATGTGTGCACACGCACACTAAAATAGGGCCAATCAGATCAAAGTATTTCGATCTTAGTAAAATATTTCAAAATTAAAAATTGGTGGGGCGCACTATCTATACATGATTAACACATAATTTCTTATTTGATGGAAAATGTTTTATTTATTCTGGTTTAGTTTCTTATAGAATTTGCTGATTAAAGTCGCGGAAACCAAGCACGCCCTCTTGTCATTTCTAAGTCGTGAATTAATGTTTATAAAACATACTTATATATGGATTTTTTGTTGTATTACTTTAACAAAAAAAATTTTTTTTAAGTTAATCTCAATATGTCGCGAAATATATGTATTATAGCTGTAAAAATATATATTTTTTATTCCTTGTATCAAGAACGTTAAGAATCTGTTAAACTATTCTACTTCCATGTTCTAAACTAATTTTAGCAATTTAACAAATGATTTTATAGGTACTTAAAATAGTATTAGATTTTCAAATTATTCTTAAGTTCCTATATTGTTGTTTTAAGAACAAATATTACTCTTTATATAACGAATTTGTACATTTAGTCACACATCTTATCAAATAAGGTAATCACACGACAATACTATTTTTATAAGTCATATTTTATATAAAAATTGTCGAATTTTCTAGAAAAGTTGAATTGTTATATATGAAATTGATAATTTTATTGGCTGTTTTCGGGAATATATGTATAAATATTTACGTTAATGCATTTATATTGTATAGTAATAGTGTTTGTAAGAATATACAATGCCATACAATCAGTTGACTGATTTGTTTATTAAATTTTGAAAAAATATAAATGTGTTTTATTCTAATAAATAATGTGACAAGAGTACATTTGGTGCAAATAATTACATTTAAATTTGATTAAAGCAGACGGATGGAATATTACAAACATTGAATTAAGGAAAAAATTTATTAATATGCTTTATTTCAAATATTAGTATTTTATAAACATAAATAAAAAGACAAAACTTCAATTAACTTTATTAGAGTTGTAAGTAGAGTATTCCACTCTAAAGAATATAATTGCAAAGATATATAAAAATACGTAACTATTCGACTATAATCAGTGAAAGAACATATTCTTGCCCTCTTCAAAATAATTAATTTAATAATATATCTTTAGTAAAACACTGAGAATACACTGTATGACGATTTCACAAGCTGAAATAAATATTGTGCATTATTGCCTAAATTACCATAAAATTTTAGAGAAAAATGTTTAAAATGCAACTACAGATTAAATATATGTGTAATGTCAAATAGCATTTACCGTAACATAGGTTGTGTAGGAAAGCTCGATTATTCCCAAAGCTCGTATCGATACTTGTTCCTAAAAATAGAACATCCGTTATACTTTTTCAATAGACCATTTTAACGTTTTATATTTGATTATTGTCTAGAACGGAGGTTCCTAAACTGTACCTCGCACGCCCTGGTGCGTCGTAAAAGTATATAGTAAGAGGAGCATCGCGAGGACTACATTGCTTCCCCTCCCCCCATTGATGCGCCCGATGATGTATCCCCTTAATCCTATTTAAAACTAGAAATCAACCCTCGCTGACATTAGGGCGTCTAAACATATGACTGAACTCGTAAGTGCGTCGCGGATTGAAAAAGATCCCCTGGGTCCGATGGGAACCCTGATCTAGAATACAACTGTGGACATATTACACGACTAATATCCAAGGGCGTCGCCAAGGGGGGACAGGGAGGGGCAGCTGCCCCCCCCTAGAGATTCTAAAAAAGTTGCCAAATATAATGCAACCAAAGTCCTAAGTATTTGGGTTGATTTGCTTGAAGTTCAAGCCTAGAACAATCATTCCCGTGCGTCGAAACTCAAATGAATTCACCAATTCCACTCATAATATTCCTCAGTGATTTGGCCATGATGAGTGTGCACCGAAAACTTATACATGGAAACTTACAAGATTTTAATAATAAAGTAAGTGGTCGAGAGGTTTACAATGAATCCCCGAAAATTATATTTTAATTAACCTAATATAAACAAACAACGACCATTATAATATTAAAATCTGATTGATAATTTAAAAAAATATGCTGTACGCTGTACACTTATTCAAATTCAAACTCCTTTTTATTCTATTTCTCTGATAAATGTTATTATAACTGTACTGTCACAGAATACCTACAATTCTCATTCATAGAGAATGAGAAAAGTATGAATTGTAGTATGTAAAGTCAACTTGCCCCCCTCTGCGCCATCGGCTGGCGACGCCCTTGCTAATATCATACAATATTATTAAGAAGAAAAGTTGTTTGTTTGTGGCTCAAAAAGTACTGGACCGATTTTAAAAATAATATTATGCTACGGGTGCGAAGCCGCGCGGATCAGCTAGCACTAAGTATATTATTTTCATAGAACCATATTGAGGCTTCGACAATGCTACAAAGTACAAAGACAATATGTGTGAATAGATTATAGAACAAAATAACCTTATTTATTTCCTACCTGCCCCTGCATCATAGCGAAACAGATGAGCTGGCGCACTTTAGCTGATTTACCACTGGTGCAGTTTTCCCAGCCAGAGCTATAGATGGCTGTTGGAACTTTAGCTGCCTTGAAAAATTTAGTAATATTTTTGTTATAATATTGTTGTAATAACTTAAAACCATGTTCAGTAAAACAAGGATAGTCTTCTTCATTTCCATTTTGGGCCAAAATAAAGGGCTCATTCATTCACATTAAAATCACAACCAATTATTTAAAAAGTTTAAACCGTAACTTTGCTGTTTACGAATGCTTAAATAAATTAAATATCGCTTGTTCTGTAATAAAATTAAAACCCTACTTAATTACATTATTTTTATGCATTGGCAAATTTTTTATGTACTTTGAATATATTTAAATACTATTCTTGAGCGGTACACAAATATTGAAGAAATAATACAGGTGTCTCGTAATGTGTGAAGCATCTTTTGGAGGATGGACTAACAATCTATCAAGAAAACCCAAAACGTATATGTCTTACGAAAATATAATTAATGTTGAGATACTTATTGAGCATTATAAGCTTTTTCAAAAATGTGGTATAAAACTTATGGTATATTCGTATAGCAAAAAAAATGCAGTTTGATTTGGATTTGAGACCTTTTTAAATGATAGGTACGTCCAAGATAACATTTAGTATGAAACTATATTTATTTATGAAAAATGATATTACATTATCATTTTTCAATATAAATAAGAATATGTACCTATATTTAACCTAACCCTTTCTATGTTTAACTTAAATTTGTTCAATGAGATACCTCTACAGTGACGTCTCCCAGATTCCACATGAACAAGCCCGTGCCCATCAAAATGGCGGTGCCCATCACTCCGGTAGCAAGGAGGTTCACGAGGGAGTGTTCTGAAGTCTTGCAAATTTAGAAATTCAATTAGGGATCATACAATATGAATGGAATAAAATGTATATTATAAATACATGCTTACCATCAATCGTATCATAACCAATACGAGAGTCAGTGTGTTTATCAATATTTGAACGGTAAAAACTATGTTGAAGGAGTGCTGGCTATCCTTGGTGCACCTAAAAAAATCTTGAGTATTAGGTTCCTCCTTTATTGTGAAATGCAAGCCAAGAAAGTAAAAGTACCTTTTTAGGAATAAGTAGGTACAATATATTTTTTGAGGCAAGGCGTACAACGATTTGCCCCAAAAATTACAACATTAACAAGAAGAGGAGACGATACAATACAAATAGAAGCTCATCTAAATTTAGCAATTGGCAAATTGGAGTAGTAGAATCTTATATAGGAGTTTTAACTAAAGGAGCTGCTACCTTAAAGTATCAATATGTAACTGAATTCCCGTTTTAATAGCACGTTCATATTTCTCTTCTTTCTCTAATTGACTCACGTTTTCTTCAAATATTTTGGAGAGACTACAAAAATAGCTCTGCAGATGTTTATACTGATAGCTCAAGTAAATCGTCGATATTATGACTACAAGATACAGTGCCATGACGCGGAGCATGAAGAACCACCAAAATATATAGAATATGACCCTCCAAATATCGCCAAGTATGGAGTCATCATCAACGCTGGGGTAGGCTGTGATCACGGTGATGAATTTACCTTCTAAAATAAAATTAAAATGCTTACGCTCTATACATTTTAAAGGGATCATTTTTCCTTTAAGAAGAATATAGACTGATTTCTTTCAGAAAAGCGAGTTGATATAAATTATATTGTGAAGTACAATATTTTTATCAATTTAATAAATCATTGTATTTGTACATTTGCGTTGTTTAGGAATGATATAATAAAGTAACAATAAAAATACACCTCCGCGTATAACCAGCAGTAGAGCTTCCAATCCATAAGAAAATAGAGCGCCTGAGCACAAAGTCAGGAACAATACCATATATACTTTGGATTTTTTGATAGTGGCCCTTTCGATATCTATATCGTTGTACACGTTTTTTAAAGATATTGTTAAACTGTGCGCAATCTCCCTTACAGTCAGCCTATTTTGGTATAAGCTAACGTAATAAAAGCAAAGTATGAAATGAGAAACTCCTAGAGTCAGCAAGTCATTTTTTTGCTTGTCTGTAAGGTTTTTCTGCGTTATGAAAGATCCGTTTTCCACAGCCACAAAGATAATTAAGACGAAATTAATTAGTTTCACATAGATGGCGTTTTCGCGAACAATCAGAGGTGGTAAATTAGTATCATCGTGTAAAAAATTCGGCAAACCGCAAACGTATGAGAATTTATTGATTGAATGGAAAAATTTTGTTATTTGATTGTTTTCGGGATTATCGACGCTCCCCATTGTGTGTGTGTGGTTATAAATTACTTGTTATAAATGTAAAGGATAACAATATTTTTTCTCACGTCTTTTTATATGCCACATTATTTAACAAGCAAGACTGCACTCAGGGTCGGATTTAGTATTGCATTTTTACAAAACAATAGGTCAACGATATTAACGGAGTATATAATCAGGAATTCAATGTAGCTGGGCAAGGTAAAATTTGTCCTACCCATTAAAATGTAATACTATATACGTTGGTTAACTTAAATAAATATAATTAATATTAAATAAGGTAAGAGATAAGGTGGACAGACGCATAGAGTAAGAGGCGGGCCCAACTGCCTAAGGAAAGCCATTATAGATTTGCAATACAACTACAACAAATTTTCGTCTACGATTTTTATGCTCTCAGAGGTGGTTCACCTGATGTTACGTGACTGACCGCAGCCCATGAATATCTACATCTTCAAAGTGTCGCAGATGCCCTGCCGGCTTGAGGGAAGAGGAGAGGATTAGTGATGGGAAGTCAGGAGAAGAGTAGAATAGGATGGGAGACAAATGGGATATGAATACAGGCCTCCGGGCACCTGCTCACCGTGCGAAACACAGTGCAATACTGCTACACGCCTGCTTCTTCTGCTGGGGGGTGGTAATTTCACCAGCGTTTCTCTCTGTAATACTCGATTCCCACTCTTATTGTTAAAGATGTCATGCAGCAGAATTATCTCCTGCCAACTCTTACGACACTCACCGGTGGAAATGGAGTGGCGACACACGTATTCTAACCTGTCGCGGGCTACTCGCTACGCCATAAGCCACTAACATAGGTCTTTGGTCTTTGGTCTGTTTGATACTTGCCTTCTATACTCGCAGGAGCATAGCAAAAGAATTTCGAGAACGTTTATTCTTATACAAAAAATAATTTTGAATACGTCCACATACTTATAATTATAAGTATGCCATAATTAATTTGGTACTTGAAGTTTATTTGCAATGCTCGAGTCGATGATAAAACATAACTACGTAAGTAGCAATTATGTTAAATGGAAAAGTATTAAATGGGTTCTAATTATGTAGTATCACACAATACTTGACATTTAATGAGCAGGCTTGTGTTTACACGAGCATTGCTAGGATATTAAATTACCTAGGGAACGTTGATTAAACAATTTATGTTTCTTTTGTTACCTACTTACTGGCGTTGATATTTATACAGGGTGTCTCGTAATGAGTGAAGCATCTCTTGGGGGATGATAGCTGAACTAATAATCTATAAAAAAATAAAATATGTCAGTACGAAATATACGAAAATATCAGTTTTTGAAATCCTCAACGGATTTACTAGTTTTTTCAAAAATGTTGACCCTGCCTAATGTATATGCTGTGGCCGTAATTCTTATTTGTCTGACATATTTTTTTCTAACTATTCTATATGATTTGCTTTGTTATGCATTACATACTAATAAAAATATCCGACAACGGAAGAAAAAAAATATTTATTTCATGTTTAGTATTGAGTAACATTTTGAAGTCAGATTTCATAGCCTGATACTTTAATTCTCATAACCAGTATTGTTAATTGAAGGAAAATTTAAAATTTCACAATTTCTGCATGTGACTTTGTTTGCGTGTACGATGGAAATACTCAGATAAAGATAGATTTAGGACTAAGGTAGTGCCAGAAATTCTCTAGGTGAACATATAAATGCTTAGATAATTACTTAACTACGTTATAAAATATCTGTATCAATTTTTATTCAACCTTCCGTCCGTTATAACCAAATTCAAAAGAAAGAAGGCTAAGAATTTGACCTTTATTTAAACGTGCAATATATTTGGGCTGTGCTTTATTCTTAATTTCGTAAGTTATCTATGTATGTATATCCTTCTTGAAAACTAAAAGGCTTCACGAGATGATTCTTTGTGATTTTAACCGACTTTCAAAAAAAGGAGGAGGTTATCAATTCAACCGTGTTTTTTATGTATGCGTTAACGCACATATATATGCGGTAGCATATCTCCGGCGTTTGTGGACCGATTCAGAAAATTTACCAAAGTTTTGATGCCTTTATCTATTTTCAATTTAACAAGATTTTGCACCGGCTTTGTATAGATTTCAACAAAAATAAAATAAAGTTATTTTCTACTTTTTAGAGTGCGGAAGTCGGTTCTATTTTTTTGTTAAAAGTTATTATGTTTCCAATACTTCAAGTTAGGGGATAAGTAAATTAAAAAACTAAGGGTAAAAACTTAAACGTAGGTTGTATTTAGTTACACATAGATATATATACAGTACATTCAAACATACACATCTTCACATTTTTCACATTATTCAGATTCTCACATAAAGGACTATTAAAATTAATTATAGAAAGAAAATCCATGGGCATGAATATGTTATTTAATGCATGACAGCTACTAATTATATACAATCGAATCACGAATTAAATTAATTATCGACTATCATGCTCATCAATTAGTAATTAAAATTATTTAATAAGCGGATAATTACAATGTTAGAATTTAACCCTTAATAGAAAATTGTCTGCTGAAACAGGGCAGGATCTATATCATCGATGAATTCTCCAGTATTTTTTTTTATATAATAATCACACATTTTAAACTACACGGACTTAATTATTTAGTTACAATTAATTTAATTTTTTGGTATGTAGAGCAGCTAACGACACCCGCATTGTAAAGTCTTGGGCCATTAACCATTTTGTGATTTTTTTAATGAAATAGCGGGCAAGCGGAGCATGCGGTTTATTTACAACAACAAAGTGTCGCAGATGCCTTGGCAGCTTGGAGGAAGGGCAGGGGATAGGGAGAGGATTGATGATGGGAAATTGGGAGAGGAATGGGATGGAAAGACAGGCCTCCGGGCACCCGCTCACCGTACGAAACACAGTACAATACTGTTTCACGCCGGTCTTCTGCAGGGGGGCTGGTACTTACAACAGTGCGAGCTTTGCCCAATCGTGCTAGCTCGGCTCCCACTCTTTCATGACTGAAGATCTTATGCAGCAGAATTACCCTCTGTCGCCTCTTACGACACCCACGGATGTTTTTTCCTTTCAAATAAATTATTAATTAAAAAGAATACTCATTTGTCAAAACTATTATAAATTAATATTATCTAATCCATATCAAAACCTTTGTTCAAAAAGTTATAACATTTTCGATTGAAACTTGTCTGCATAAATCTTTTTTCTCGTTTTACCAAAGACTCTCTGGCTCTGATGATTCTATCTAACATACATAAATGCTAGCACAGAGAGTCAGTAGGTAAGTAACTTCTGAGAGCTAGAGAGCTTAGCTTAGTATTGTTTCATAATTTTGTCAAAAAAATTTACACGTGTAGATACATCTCTGGAATTAAATTTATTATAAATCGAAGCTCCCGTAACTAAAACGCAAATATTTACTGGCATTGCTTTAACCAAAATGTCTGACGTAGACTATAAGAAGAATAAAACATCCGAATTCTTCTCGAATTGTAGCAAATTTATGTACAAATGTGGCTTATCGTACTTATGGATAGACCATCATTCGATGCCTTATTTTACCATTTTCAATAAAATATCGACTATTATAATGTTTGTGTTCATGGCTTCTGAATATATTGGGTTTTTTACGCAGACAAATTTGTCCGAAAAGCAAACGTCCGACAGAAATATATTCGCCGTTTCGCATCCAATACTTTTCTCATATTCACTCAGTATAATATATTTTAGGAACGATATAAGGGAATTAATGTTTAAACTGTGCGTTAATATGAAAACTATATATAATGATTTGGAAATAGAAAGAGAAATGATAAAAAGGGCGAAGCTGTGTTCTATTTTTTATTTGTTCACATTTTTCGCTGCGTTGATCTTATATGCTTTTGATGGTATAATGCAGATTATACTAAAAGGTATAAAAAGTTCTGCTGTATAATAATTTTCTAACAAGCTGTTAAAAGCTGACTTAAAAGTCGCGCGCGCCATTTTTCAAATCGGTCCAGTAATTTCGGGAGCCTATTCAAATCAAACAAACAAACAAAATATTAAATATTTAGTCTTTATATTGTTAGTGTAGAAAAATGTTTAAAGAAGAAACTCATTTTGGTCCACAGAAGCTCAATTTTCCGATTATTTTTTGTTAATCAAAGAAAAAATCTCTATTATTCAATAATAGAGTACAAATTGCAATATTTAAAAACTAGCTCGTTTATAATTTCAGGTGATACCTTTACAACAGTTATCATGGCTTGGCCGGACGTAAAACAGAAAGGTCTTTTACCAGACATCGTCAGAGTGATCGCGTACGTTGTCTGGTGGCTATTCATGTTCCGCGTATCAGCTGCTTATGTATTCGTTATTTCGTTAACAATCACTTTAAGTTATCAATACAAGAACTTGCAGAGCTATTTTTATAAACTAGAGGAGATTTTCAAAGATGCATCTGCTGAGAATTACGCTAAAAAGGAGGCGGAATATGAACGCGGATTAAAGATTGGTATTGCGTTGCATGGGGACACGTTATGGTGTGTTCTAATCTTTATTAAATTTACTGTAGGATGTTTTTTAATCTGAATCAATGGTATGTATAAAAAGGGTGGGTTGTTAATTACTTCGGAACTTGTTTTAGGTGCGTCAAGGAATGTCAGAGAATTTGTAGCTGGATATTCAGTGGTCAAATAACAACGAATGTTATTGTAATTTGCATGCTTATGCTTCAGATGGTGGTAAGGATTTTTCATAGAAAGTGGAAAGAATATTCAATAAATCCATTCCTTTCCCAAAACAAGATTTAGCTCAGGCTTCCTTTAGCAGGATTAACATTGCAAAACCCCTTTTGCCACCTTATTAGTAACAAACTTAGATTAAATTAATTTCATAAATCAACTTAAGTTTAACGAAAAATATTATTACATATATTTTTTTATTTATTTTTCCTTTGTTTAGAATTCTGAACGTACATTGATGAGTGCTCTTGCGACGGCATCGACAACTTTTTGTCTCCTCGTCGTCACTGGGTTCATCATGTGTAATGCTGGTGATATTACGGTTGAAGTATGTACCTAAAGGATATATGTATACATATATGAATTTATGAAACCTTCTCCAAGGATTCACTATAAAAATATGATAAGTAATTCTCGTCAAAATCGGCCTGAATTCCTATCAGAATTTATTGATATTTTTGGTCAGAAATAAGTAAAGGAAGTTTCAAAGAAAGGTCCCTATCCCTTATAATATTATGTATTGCATTTTCTTATTACCCTGTTTATTTAACTATTTTTACCGTTTCAGGCAGCCGCATTACCGACGGCTGTATTCTTTTCAGGGTGGCACCATTGCCGTGGTGCCACCTCTGTACGCGTAAGGAAGTTGCTGGTTGTTGCAATTTGTCAAAGTCAGGTAACCTATATTTCTTACAGGAAAATATAGAGCAAGATCCTCATTGGTAGAGTTTTGTTTGTATCAATCCTATCCCGATTATGAGTACACTTGGTATACGTATAACTTAATAACTTAATGGCTCCTTTTAGATCACATCATCGGGATCAGAAGCAACGCGAGTGGAACCGCGGGACGCTGCTAGTCTATAATCTGTTATAATTTACTTGTGTCAATTTATATATACTTTGTACATGGATCCTAACACCGTGCCACTGTCCTAAGATTTATTTTATATTTGTTAGAATCTCTAATCACGTATATCTATCATATCCTATTTTTATGTTACAGAAACCTGTAGAAATTGAATGCTTTAACATTATTAAAATGTCGTACCAGTCATTTGTATCGGTAATTGTTCTCATAAACAATTGATACTTTATATCCAGTCCAAAGGATTTATTCAGCACATTCCGTTTCAGATTGTAAAAGCCTCATACTCTGTATTCTCAATCTTGTATTGAAGAAATGACAGAAAGGGAGACATCTCAAACGTACAAAGAACTTACAAAGCACACAAGAATATATTGTTACCAAATATTTTATTTTAATAACTGTAGAAATAAAGAAACTTATAAAATTATCACTGTTATTTTTTATTTAATTGGTAAAGTACGCCTTAAATAAGAATGATACTAAACAAATTTTGAGAAATGGAACGTACTGACGTAATCAATTGCCATTTTTCAATGAAAGGAGTGTCATTTCATTTGTCATTTTGATTTTAATTATTGTTGTCAATAATAATGATCTTATTTTGTTTTTATTATTAAAAAGAAATAATATTTTAATTGAAAAAGAAAATCCCACTATTATTTAATGAGAAATATTCGCTACTGATAACTACAATTTGAAACCGATGGTGTTCTTAAATTTTGATTTAGGAGGTTATGTTATTTTATTTTCTTTTATTTTAAACAAAGTATAATTTATAAAAGAATGCGAACATATTCACGAAAGCCTCCGGACCATCAACTGATTGACGGAGTCCTGGAGTTGTGTCGACTTTGCCTACGAAAACCAGTTAATCCTATGACGATTTTTGAAAATGATGACAGAAAGTTTTGTGGATCCCTACCTATGAGGATAATGATATGTCTTGGTTTGGAGGTTTGTATGTTGTTATAATTTGACTGTAATATATAAGTGGGGTGTCTGTATGAGTAGTGTCGATGGTGAAGGCGTAATCAATGAAATAACGTATCACGAACTCCCAAATCGTTTTCCAGATAACCAATGAAGAGTGTTTACCTAACATGATATGTTCACAGTGCTACAGGGACTTAGATAGATATTATGATTTCAAAAAGAAATGTATGCTATCATATAGAAAACTCAAATCACATCTTATAGCCGTAAAAGAGCTAGAGGTTAAAAAAGCAGCAGAATTAAAGTTAAAGTTGGAAAATGATTGTAATTTCAAATCTGATTTACCAGAAATTGATGGGGAGGAGGGGGTGAGCGAACTTAGTGATGAGGACAATGAGATTATATTGTCGTTGACTGACGAGGATGCCTTGGAGGTTATTAACATTTTCAATGAGACAACGGCTTGTGACGCAGAGGTGCCTGAAGATGAGCAAGTGGTAATGATTATTTATTGACTTGACTATGTATTTTAACTATATTTTATAGGATTATTTAATTTTATTTTATAACAACAATATCTTATTAGACTTATCACAAAACTAGCAGTCCTCATGGATTCACTCTATAGTAGCATAATAATAGTTATATGTAGCCGTTGCAAAGATTTGCATGTTCAAACATACAAACTGAAATTAGAATTTTTAAAATATGAAATCCACTAAATTAATTTTTTTTCTGTATAGTAATGTTTAATTCTGTAAGAAAATAGTATCAATTTTATCATTCATATAGCCCCTTAACTCTAATACAAACATTTCTTCATATTTTAGGAGCCAACTGTCACCACTTCCTACAACATCAATGATAGCCTCGACTTCCTGAACTCAGTCAGCTCGGAGACTATCCCCCCAATACCTGAAGATGTCACCAGTTTCCTGTCCACCATCCTGGTGCAGCTGGGGGTGCTTATAAAGGACAATGTGAATGAGAGGATAACAGTGATCGACCGTACCTTCAAGAATGTGAGGTTGGAGACCAGTGATGGACCTATTACTTTGGAGCTGGTGGAGGAAGAGGAGGTGGGTACCATTTACTTTAATATTAAGATACCTCAAGTTTTTAAGCAGAGTAACTTGTTAAAATTTTTACTAATCCTTCCCTTCTTTCATATTTTTGAAGTTATCAATTTAGGGCATATAGGCATATATTTTTAAATTTGTGGCAGGCATATAATTTTAAAATAAATGCCCTTTTCAATATTTTATTTATAAAACATATCTTAGTTAATGTTTTTCTATTAGTTAGTTATGTTATGGTGTATTTAAAACTCTTCCAGGAGCCAAAACAAGAGCCAAAAAAGGAAGAGCCAGAGGAACCAGAGAGAGAAATTGATAAGAACAGTACTGATGATTTTGTGTACAATGCTAACAATGGGATACTTAGGTAAATCAGATATTTTTTTATGTAACAGCATGGGATGGGAATATACGCCTCTGGGCACCCATTCACCATACAAAACACCTAATATTTATAAGTAAATAAATAAAAAATTCTTTCTGTTTAGCGGTAAAGCGATGTGCGTGACGTGCGGCAAGCACTTCGCGACGCGCGCGGCCATGCTGCGCCACGAGCGCACGCACACCGGCCTCAGGCCCTTCGCCTGCGCCACGTGCCAGCGCGCCTTCACCCAGCGCGAGGTGCTGCGCAGGCACATGTTCCTGCACCAGGGTGAGATGCCATGCCAGAGCACTGCATAGTACACAGCGAAGTCGCTTCGCCCGCGCCACGTGCCAGCGCGCCTTCACCCAGCGCGAGGTGCTGCACAGGCACATGTTCCTGCACCAGGGTGAGATGCCATGCCAGAGCACTGCATAGTATACAGCGAAGTCGCTTCACTTCCTTCTGTACGCTTAGACCTTAAATCTATATGATAGATTTTGATGCGGTTTTTTTTATTGGTATATTGATTCGAGAGGTAGGTTTATATGTACCTTAAGTAAGTGATAAATGATTTACGCATTAAATAAAAAAAAATAAAATTAAAAATATTTTTTTTTCAGCGGAACGTCCGTTCAAATGCCAGTCGTGTCCGAAGGGCTTCACGCAGCGAGCGGCGCTGCAGGCCCACGAGCTGACGCACGCGCCGCACCTGAAGCCTTTGGCGCTGCACCGGTGCAAGCTGTGTCCTAAGGTCTTCCTGCATGCTTCAGGTGAGA
>LQNK01003073.1:14457-24640 GCA_001586405.1 Phoebis sennae | reverse complement strand
ACAGAGTGTTCGACCGCCGTAAGGTCTATTTAAAAATTTTCAAGATTGTTATAAGGAATATATTTTGAATAGCAGCCTGGTATTGATTATTGAAAACACTATTGAATCTGTAGATGCTAATAGGCAAGTCGATGTAGTATATACCGACTTCAGCAAAGCCTTTGATAAGTTTTCACATAGTGTACTTATTCAGAAGCTATCTATTTATGGTTTCGCGGGGCGTTTTCTTGAATGGCTCAATTCTTATTTAGTTAAAAGAAATTTTTATGTTGTTGTTGATGGCTATAAATCTAGTATATTTGATATAACTTCAGGTGTGCCGCAGGGCTCACATCTGGGGCCCATCCTGATTAACATTTTTATTAATGATCTTCCAGACTGTTTCATTAACTCCATTCCTTATATTTTGTACAACTGGTGCAAAAGCAACGGTATGGAACTTAATATTCAAAAATGTTCACATATTACATTCACACGTAAGACAAACCCAATTTTTTATAACTATACAATAAACAACTCTCGCTTAGAATTTGGGAAGTCTATTCGAGACTTAGGGGTAATTATAGATAAAAAAATTAACATTTATTTCACATATCGATTCAATAGTTAAAAAGGCCTCAAAATCTTTGGGCTTCATAATCAGAAACACGAAATCCTTCCAAAAGGCGGAAACTAAGATTGTGTTTTTCAATACGTTGGTGCGTAGTATATTAGAGTATTGTGCTATTGTGTGGCGTTCTCATTACGCAGTACACAGTCTCAGGATAGGACGCATTCAAAAGCGATTTTTAAATCACCTTACTTTCTCTGCAGGCTTATTAAATGTTCTTAAAAGTTACTCCAATCGCCTGAATTACTTCAATATTAAAAGTTTAAACAATAGAAGGAACGCATTAGATTTATTGTATTTATTTAAAATTTTAAATAGTCAAATAAACTGTCCGGTATTGCTTTCAAAATTCCCTTTAGATATCCTAGACATCCTGTAAATCTCCTATCACCTCCATTACGTAAGACTGTCCTTGGTTCTAACTCTCCGATACCCAGACTCTGTAGACTTTTTAACGATCATGCCAAAGACCTCGCTTAGTTCTAAGATTAATTCATAAATGTACCACATTAGCCATCTATTCACTCTTTAATACAATATTGACTAATCTTAATAAAAACAACTTAACTACCGGACTATTTTTTGACTTATCTAAAGCTTTTGACTACGTTTTACATGATTTACTTTTTGACAAATTAGAAGCAATAGGCATAAGAGGACCAGCACTACAATGGATAGTATCTTATCTTAAAAATCGACGACAATGTGTGGTCATCTCAAAAATAAATGACAAAAATGAACTTGTAACTTATTCATCTGACTATAAGCTTAATAAATACGGAGTCCCGCAAGGCAGTGTAATAGCGCCTTTCCTTTTTATTTTATATATAAATGACATTACTAACTTAACCTATCACAAATTTAATCTTTATGCAGACGATATTTCAATAATTGTGACATCAAATAAGAATAATAGTTTAACTGACCATAGCAATGACATAAATAACACGATTGATAAAATAACAAAATGGCTTGACATACATAACCTAAAATTGAATTTAAATAAATCAAATTATATACAGTTCAATAAATGTTATAATCCTAAATATAATTTTAAACTTGATGTAGAAAAAATAAACGAGTCAGGACAAATAAAATTTCTAGGTCTTTACATCGACGAAAATATCAACTGAAAATCACATACTGAAAGTATCAGCAACAGGCTTAATTCATTTGCGTATGCACTGCGTCAGGTAAAGAAAGTAACAAATCTCAGTACCGTAATGATGACATACCACGCATATGTTGAATCCATACTCCGCTATGGGCTTATCATGTGGGGAAATAGTACAGATTGTAGTAGAGTTTTTAAAAGTCAAAAAAAATGCATAAGGGCAATAAGCGGCATACGAACCGATGAATCATGTAGACCGATTTTTAAAAGACTTGGTTTATTATCCCTGTGTTCTCTATATATTTACGAAATATGCTCTTTTGTACGTAAATATCATTTTTTGTTTGTAAAGGCGTCAGATGTTAATCCACGAAATCGAAGAGATCCGCATAAGCTTGTATTGCAGGATAATCCCAAAAGTGTTAAATATAATAAAAATTCTATTTGTATGTGTGTCAAAATATTTAATAAAATACCACTTGAAATAAAAAATTGCAATAACAAATTATTTCTGACAAAATTAAATAAATGGCTTGTTACCAATTGTTTTTATGACATAAATGAATTTTTTGACGCAACATAAATAATATTTGACTGTAAATTTTACTTATTAATAATGCTATTATTTAAATGACATTGTATTATTTGAAGTAATTGAATTCTGTTTAATGTAACTGAATCTTATAATTTAATAATTATAATTATTCCTATTATTTTTAATGAAATTGTGATAATTCAATTTGGTTTATATAATTCAATCTAATATCTATCTATAATCTAATATTCTAATATCTATCTATAATTCAATCTAATAATTTTATCATTAAATTGTATCTCCTATTCTTTTTGCATGTTATCCCAGTGATGACAAAACATGTGATTCATATGTCTTTAAAACACCATTGTGCACAATTATATTATGTACCTACCATGTTTTTATGCAAATAAAACAATTTGAATTTGAATTTGAATTTGAATTTGTATTCATGTGTTTTACTTCAGTGTAACAATTACTGGTAAACCAATAAATAAATAAATAAATAAGATTATTTGTTCCAGGTCTCAGCCGTCACATGGTGGCTCACACGGACAAGTACTACGCCTGCAGCACGTGCGAGCGCTCGTTCAAGGACAAGAGTTCTCTCCTCCGGCATCTCAAGACGGTCAAGCACAAAGCGACCACCTAGCGCACGCCGTACTGCGCTCTGTTTGCTTGTAGCGCGATGTTCAACATTCTGGAACGTTCCAGATAGAACAAGAACGGTTATATTAAACGAGATTTGGAAAATAGTTTGAATCTAAAAAAATGTTCTAGAATAAATAGACCAATGAATAGTTCAAGTGAATTCCCGAAAAATGCGTGCAGTACACGCAAGTTAGTGACGTCTCTGGAATGTTCCTGATGGTATGTCATTGATTAGAATTGGTTTTAGAGCGTTTTGGAAAATATATTTAAAATAGTACATCAGGAATTTTTAGTATCTCTACTAAAATAGTATTTCCAAAAAGTTAGTCTTTCTGTCTGTCTCTTATTGACGCTTAAACTACTGAACAGATTTGGATGAAATTTTGTACAAACCCGAGAAAGGAAATAGGATGGTTTTAATTCCGAAAATTTTACGGGAACGGAAAATATAAGATGGTGAACCTGCGGGTATAGCTAGTCAAGATATACATTTGATTCTATAACGTTCGAGATAGTACGCCATTGTATAGATGATTCTCTAGAAAAGAATTGACGTTCTAACGTCTGTGTATAGATTTTATTCTAGATTCTAGAACATTAAAGGTAACTTAATCGACCCTAGAACATTCTAGAAAAGCTGCTTTACATAGATTAAAAAGATTGATGGCTGTGCTGATGTTTATAAAAATACTTTGACAGGGAAAGGTCGGTTTTTATCTCTACAATGATATAAATAGCATGCTTATTTATGCTCTTTTTATCATTTTGGGCAATGCATTGTATTCATACAGAATAAATCAAATTATCAATTGAAGTTTTTAACCATAAATATCATTTTTTAGTCTTATATCCATGTAATGAAGTTCAATAATTATAAAATATAATTAATATATTACGTAGTGTGTATAAATTCCTCAATAATGTAGATTTATCAATGTCTGATATTCATGTATACAATATTAATGTATTTTTGGTGTATTTGTGTTGTGAAATTTTATGGTATTCATTAGGTGTAGGATAAATAGAAAATTATATTTGTAATATTGCCAAAACATTTTTCACTTCTGTCGAAAGGATGTCATTTTCAGTATTTAATAAATGATGTGAGAACATTGATGTTTTATTATTTGCCGAAAACTTTAAATAGTATTATTTTAAAGATTCGAAAATTTATCATTCGGCCACAAACCGAACTGACTTTTCATACATGGAGAATGTTACTAGGTATGCCAAATAGGTTTAAAGTTTGTTACAGTATAGGTTATACCTATACAAATACACTGTTTTTTGTTGCAGTCAAAAATACCAAGTAGTTTTCATTTTATAAGCTTTTAAACTTTCGAGTTCCGCTAAAGTCACGTGACCACTTGTGACGTCACAAAACAGACGCCGCGCGGGCCTAGCGCTACTAGCGCGCTATAGCGAGCGCATGAGCTGTCTGTTTTATGACGTCACACCGCCGCAATCGCCGCGTCGGGCGGTTACGACTTGTTTTGCTTATAAATCAAAAACTAATTGACGTAACAAAATAATTTTTTCAACAGTATTTTTTAGTTAAAAAAAACAATATGAAATGCTAAAAATCAAAATTTGTTAACATTCTTCAATGAAGAATGTTAATTATTACACATATTTTTGTTGTCTCAACCGGGGATCGAACCCTAGACAAAGGTTTAACGCTAACTACCTAAGGTTTTGTAACCAATTATATAAAATAAAACACAATTTATTATACTTAAACATTTTATTGGAAAAATTTTTCGTCCTAGACTGAAAGGCAACGTGGTTTTGTATAATTTAGTATGAAGATTAGTCATTAACTTATATTTCGGCGTTGGCAAAGTACGAATTGGTAAACAATTTAAATAATAATATTTCTAGTGACGAAATCTGTAACAAACATACGTTATAACATAATAAAATTGTTATTTTTGTATCCAAATACCTTCGTACCTCGCCTATAACTGACATCGACGGATGGCACTTAACAAACAAAATATTGCAACTATAAGACAACAAAACGCCACCGCAGTTACTTATGGAATGCCTTTTACACTTAAATTAAACATTATACACATATAAGCATACAATTAAATATAGTTTCGCTATCTTCAATTTTGTTCAGGGGTTAAGAGCCGATTTCATACCAACAAAAACTGAAATATACAACACATTGTATACAATATCGGGAAGTCGGAACGATAATTACACTTGAAGCTAAACTCCTATATCTAGAATATAAATGATTATAAAAATAAATAAGGGACGTGGCCTCTCCCCTCTCCCGGGAATCCGTAACACTTTTGAGCAATACAAATTTTATATATCCACAAAAATAACGGTGTTTGACACGTTACAAATTTCATATAAACATCGCAAGTATAAAGTTCGTTTTCTACATTCAGTCTATGTGTAATATTTTATGTTCTTGATTGAAAATCGAAAATATTTTTATTTAAATACAATTCATGGAAATTATTTGACAGATAAAGACATAGAAAAGCTACGAATCTTTAGAAAAGAAAAGGCTTATACACATTTCTTTCATTTTTGATTTCCCTCTCTGGTGACAATTTATTACCAAAGGGGAAACATTTTCTATGGGGTTATTTACCAATTTGGGTATTTCAACCCAAACCAACATAAGTTGAATGTACAAAACGAACACACGTAAGTTATTTAAGTCTCAAGTGCTACCCAACGCTAAGTAAGGTCCCATTTCACACATACAACCAACGAGCACACAGCGAACGAGCCCGAATCTTACAAAATTAATTAATAAAAACAACTGTGTGCCTGATTTATATACTCGTCGGTAGATATTCGGTTATTATAGCACATTATAATCTAAAATAAAATTACTATTAAGTAATAATAATAATATTTACAAGCCCTAAGGCGACGGCTTCGAGCACCTGATACGTGGACGGGCCTGGGTGCTGTCACGGGTGGAAAAAACGGTTTAAAAACCGTTAAAATAAACAGATAAAACATTGATTGATTTGAAATGTTCTGTGCGTTTTAAAATGAAATAATTATCGAAGGAATGGTTATGCGAGTAATACTGTTGATATATTTTTTGGTTTTGGAAAGAAATGTGTTTAATTTGGTACCGTTGACAGGACACTAGTGCACCCAGGTATGTATATAACCAGTGGTTTTGTCTGTTTGTGGTTTGGCACTACAAGTGGACAACTATACTCTTAGCCAAAGACTATAATTGACGAACGCCGTCGGTGACTTGTTGGGCCGGTCGCTCTGCTGGAACGAAAAATATTCAATTAATATTTATACATAATATTATTTACAAATAATTTTCAGTAAAATTTGTGTTAGAACATTATATTGAACGGCCTCTCACATAGAAAGATTTATATATTTCTATTTTATTTTATGTCCGTCTGATGATAAGTATTGTCAATCAGGTGTTAATAAAATTCAGTAGGCGGGTGGTTTAGGTAAATATTATAGTCGCTCAACGTTGCTCCTTATATATATAAAAGAGCTTTCGAGGCCCCTAATTAAATGATTACCATCACAAATATTGGTAACCTCAGGATTGTCACAGGTGCTTCGATTGACTTTGATATTGTCTCTTGGAAGGCCCAATGTCGAATTTGTTCTTGATCATCACAAATTGACGGTAGACGGTGAAATTTTGAAAAAATATACTTTACAAAGTTTTACAGTTCATGGAAGAAAGTGCATGTGATAAAAAAATTTATAAGTATTTTCATATACAATCTCCGCCTCGGGAAGCGCTTGTTTGGTCCTACACCAGATATTTGACAATGTGGGGATTCCATCTCTTCAAATTAACTTCTTCGTCTTGTGCCGGTCCGTCTCGTGCGCGGTGGGTCAGGCTGCGCGCGGATTGGGCGGCACTCACCTCATTACATGTTCTCGAACTGGTCGACGCGCCGCTTGGTGTTGCCCTTGCGTATCTCGCGCAGCGTCTTGTACTTGTCCCTCCCCTGGCGCACGTTCTCGCGGTGGATCTTGTCCATCGCCGTCTCCTTGGTCTCGTCGCGGGACTGCGCCAGGTCTTGCTTCAGCGCCTGCAAATATATGTGAGGATTAAGTTTTAATTATGTTTCGTTTGAAATATTTTTCTGTAAAAAAAGTAAAGGGCTCCGCGATCGGTACCAGTCCTGGCGATCAATCGCAACAGAGACTAGCCAAGTTATAGTGTACATGTATGTGCCCAAGTACAGGTGCACTCTCATGATCCGACGGGACCTCAAGACTGAAGCTCGCAGAGGCAGCGGCCGCAGGGTGGGCGGCTCTACGAGGTCTCCGAGGCACGAGGGTGGTGCGGCGCTCAGACGGCTCACCTTGAGCTGGTTGTGCAGGCGCTCGCTGCGCTCGGCCAGCGTGCGGCGGTCCTGCAGCGGGTCGACGAGGTCGTCGGGCGCGCGCGTGAGGTCGCGCCGCTGTATGGGTGTAGGTCACGGCTCACCTTGAGCTGGTTGTGCAGGCGCTCGCTGCGCTCGGCCAGCGTGCGGCGGTCCTGCAGCGGGTCGACGAGGTCGTCGGGCGCGCGCGTGAGGTCGCCGCCGCCGGACTCGGAGCCGCCGTCGGAGCCGTCGCCGGAGCCGCCCTCGCCCTCCTCCTCGCGCGCGCCCGCCTCCGACACGTGGTGGTGCTGCGGCGTGGTGGCCGCCGCCAGCAGCGCCGCCGCCTCGTCCTGGAAACAAATAATACTAAATTAAATACGAAAATTCAATAAACTCCCAGAATACATGAAGGAATTAACACTAAACACCTCCTGCTTGCACTCCGCTACTTATATGTTATAATCACCTATCACTCTTGACTATAACATACCAATTAAGATTATAGCAATTGCCAAAAGTTTTCATTATTCCCTGGTACTGTCATGTTACCTGCTTGCGCCTGGCCTCCTCGACCTCCTCCTGCAGGCGGCGCGTCTCGGTGTCCTTGAGCTCGACCTCCTGCTAGATGCGCGACATACCTGCTTGCGCCTGGCCTCCTCGACCTCCTCCTGCAGGCGGCGCGTCTCGGTGTCCTTGAGCTCGACCTCCTGCTGGATGCGCGACATACCTGCTTGCGCCTGGCCTCCTCGACCTCCTCCTGCAGGCGGCGCGTCTCGGTGTCCTCGACCTCCTGCTGGATGCGCGACATACCTGCTTGCGCCTGGCCTCCTCGACCTCCTCCTGCAGGCGGCGCGTCTCGGTGTCCTTGAGCTCGACCTCCTGCTGGATGCGCGACACCTCCTCCTGCTTGGCGCGGATTTCGTCCTCCAGCTTCTGTCGCTCCGCGGCTTCCATGTTCTGGAATGGGAAGAAAAAATCAGTGATAATTCACTTAGAATATTGTACTGTCCATAAGTAAAACGACGTTTTATTGTTATAGGAACCGGATATAAGACCAGTCGTTAGTGAAACTGTTATACTATGACGTTCCGTCGTTTATAAGAACCAGGCCTTAGGGAATGACGTTGGGTTCATACTCCCCGTCCCCCCATTTCCAAATCCAAAAATTGGTAAGGCGCATCGTCGTGCATTGCACTATCTATACATTCTGCAATATCTCAATAAAATGAGATTTAGCTGTAAGTCCGTACCTTGGTCTCCTCCAGACGCTGCATCATGTTGTGCAGCTCGTTCTGGCGCTGCTCCAGCTCGTCCTTGGCGGCCTGCAGCTGCTTCAGCTGCTCCTCGAGTCTTCTGATCATCTCTTGGGCTTCGATCAGGTTCGCCTGTGGAAAATGTTCATAAGTACTGTTTAATTTATAGCTCTTAAGGTTTTGGTTGTGAGCAATAAATAAATTTATTATTATTATCTATTATTATTATAATAACAAGTATTTTTATGTGGGATATTCTTATCTTTGCTAATATGACGATGTACGTAATGTTTGCAAGATCTAGCTAGAATTATAGATCTATATAAAGTGTGTACCAGAATATCAAATTATACCCGGAATATGTTCTATGGAAATTGTTATTAATCATCAATATTACCGCAGTTGAATATGCATGATAGCTGAAGTTATCCAAAACTAAAAATAAAAAAGATACATCCCCAATTTATTTACTTCGTTTTTTCGAGAAGTTGGTTAAAAATAAAAAATGTTTTTTATTTTAAGAATTTTTTTTTTATATAACTTTGTTAATACTTAAACCCCAGGGGTAAGGCTCAAGTATTATTCTAGGTTTAGAAAAAACTAAAAATTAAATGAAATAAGTATATTATAAAAATGAAAAGTTGTGATGAGTGTGTAGATCATAAAGAATGTATTCTTGATAAAAAGCAAATTTACATTCTTGACGATCTTTCATCAAATATTTACTTTATTTAGTAAGGTACAGTCCCAAAAAAATAGGTTTTGTTAACATTTCCTTTATTCAATTTGCACCATATTTTGTTTTAGTAATGATGACATCAAAAATATTTAATGCATATTTCGTAACAATTATTCGTTATCAAAATATTACGCAAACATTTATCTGATGTAATCGTTATTTGCGTATGATAAGAGTATTTTTAAATACTTTTTAAGATTACGTATTAACTTCCGTAATCCAAAGGTCGCAATTAGTTTCGAACTTCAATTTTTATTATAATTTCTTATAAACTAGTTGACGCGGCGAGCTTAATACCATAATTTTAGAACGTGACATATTTGACTGACACAAACTATTCGCATGGAAAAATATATTTGTGGTTTTTATTACTTCATTCACAATTTCATCATATTTTCACACCGTTTAAACCTTCCCTACACTTCCACAAATATTTCAAGACTTTTGTTCCTCCTGACTCACTAGTTTTTTTAGTTTTATAGAATATGAAATTATATATGAAATTTTCCATAAATAACATAAAATTTCCTTCAATATGTTCTTCCTGAGAAGTTCCCACTAGTTGTTAAGTTGTATAGAATACTTTGAATTGAATAAGTCACCTGCGAGCGTTCCATCTCCTCCTGCATCTGCCGCAGACGGTCCTCATACTCTTGCTGTTTCTTCTCGGCTCTCTCGCGCGCCGCGATCTCCAGCTGCAACTTCTCTCTGTAATGTGATTAATAAAAATTATTATAATTTAGAAAATAAGCATTGAAAAAAAATGTATGTGGAGGAGAACAGATTTATTTCAAATTTATAAAATTTTTGTTCATGTATTTTAATATGATGACGTGACATCGATCGACGTCAAATATGAGATAATATTGTGAATTTAGGTAAATAATTATACACTATCAAAAAAATGTTTTTTCTAATATTTTCCTGACTTAATTAAATATAAT
>LQNK01003073.1:0-13929 GCA_001586405.1 Phoebis sennae | reverse complement strand
CATGTTCATGTCTTTAATGCCGTTTTCAAAAATATTATACAGAATTTTTAAAACACACTTAGTTATAGATAAGTCAATCTATACAATGTACATAAAAAGATTTCAATCCAATTATTACTAAAACAGAAAATTTTAAGTGACTCAATTAGAAACAAATATTTTTAGTACATCGTCATTTTTAACCACGTCACTTTTAGAGAGCACGTGTCGCTGTCGGTTCTGCGCCTGATCTCTCCAGTCGTGTCAGTCTGCCGTCCCATCGGATTATGAGAGTGAAGAAATAGCGAGTGCACCTGTTTGCGCACATACCCGTGCACTATAATATCTCCTGCGTACCTGGCTAAGGCTGTTGAGATTGATAGCGGTCGGGGAGGCATTATTATTACGTACAAAAAACCAACGACGACTCACTTATCATCCTTCTCGTAGATGTTGAGCCCCAGCGCGTCGACTCCGAGCCACAGCTCCGTGCTCTTCTTGTTCCTGATCTCGAAGTAGTTGACGCCGTACATCTCCAGGTCCTGCGCGATCTTGAGGTACTCCATCATGGCGTCCTCGCGCAGCATCCCGCGGTGCTCCTGCCACCAGTTCGTGATGCTCTGCTCCCACTCTTCGCGGGACATCTGAGTGAAGGGAATTAAGATGAGACATAGGATTAAAGGCATAATATACGAAATATTAAAAATCCTATCGATAAAAAATATTGTATTGGGAAGTTTGGAAAAAGCATCTTTTAATGTTGTTAATATTTTATAATGAAAAGGGGGCCGGTTGGTAATTATTGTGGTAAATAAATATGAGGGGTGATAACTAGAAATTTAGTTATTATGTCATATGACAAGACTTTTGTAGGTCAGTAATTCTCCAAAGTTTTCAAGTAGCGATATTAAAAATGACGACTGTTTTTGACAATCAAAACCTGATCACTTATGTTAGGGTGTTTTTACATCCTGTACTACAAGTAATACGAGGAGAACGTATATCCTTAGAGACTGGACACTCCTGGTCTCTATGACCGGGGGTCAGAGCAGTTTCTGAGTCTTACCTTATGCTGGTCAGTGACACGCTGCGGCAGCAGACGGTCGTTGGCCAGGAAGCCGGGCCCGTGGATGGAGGGGTTGTGGTCTCCATGCCTGGCCTGCACCGCGTACGACGCGAGCAGCACGGACGTCTCAGGCGGGCAGTAGATCTCGTCTGATAGGATGGCGTTCTTGACCTAGGGGACGAATTGTAACGTGTTTTAGACATATATAATATGCCATATATTCTTTGGCAACTATATATTTTGAAGTGACCTGCTAACTTATGCTAAAGCTCACAATTAAACAATTATAAGGAAGGATAGGTTCGTACATACTCTTCAATTTTGTGTCAAATCTAGTGACCCACACTAAACCATATTATTTTCTTTTTAATACTTCAATTACTTAACAACACCTGTTTCAGTAACGATATTATATATTTTTTAGTTCTTTAATGCAATATTTTTTCATAAGCCCAAAATTAATTAAAGATTGAAAGCGTAATCTCAACATAGTTGTTATTTTCACCGAGACTGCATCACCGAGACTGCATTATTCCAAATACCTTTCTAATTTCCCAAACAGTTCGTTAACTATACTTGGAATTAATTAATAATTTATTTAACAGAAGTTCTGTCCAACAATTAATACCCACACAGAATTCCTTAGCGGTTGAGAACGTCGCTCGTTATGCAAATATTCGTAGAACAACACCAAATATGGCTTTGGATTGGCAATTATGTAATTTACCATTAAATCTAAAATAATCACTAATAGGGAATTAAGAAAAACTATATAAAAAACGGATGGATTTTTCATTTTGTGAGTTTCAACATTTTTTAAGGATAAAAATAAATTACTGAATATAACATTTGAATACAAATTTAAAACTAGAAGTAACACCCTTGTCCGACTATCCTGGCAATTCGAATAATTCGCCGAATATTCGATTCGGTCGAGTTTAAATCGGATAGTATACGGTATTCGGTAATTCAGTGAAACCAATCCATACACTAGTTAGAGACTATACTATACCTGAAGGTAGAACAGTTTCAGTGTGATCTCCTGGATGAGCTCGTCGGCCACATCCTCAGGGTAGAATTTGGCGCGGAACTTGAACTGAAGTGGGTTCTCCTTCTTAACGTCTTGTTGCATCACCTGGAACGAATACATTCAACATTAGACTCTATTACAATCAAGTTAAAGATCATTTTTGCTAAAAACATTGCCTTTAAGGTCCCCAATAGTTGTGTTCTTTAATTAACAATGTAATGATTGAGTTAAATAAAAAATTAACAAACTTACAAATCGATAATAATTTTAATTAATGGTTTAATAATGAAAGTAATAAATCTCATTACATAACAGGTTGTTTTTTTTATTCTTGAAGAAAATCAAAACCGGTTTTTGTAACATGACCTTGTCTCAATAATGGAAAATAAAATTTGTTTCGATAAATTATATTTTTATAAAAAATCTCAGTTTAATTTTATATCAATGGTTTCTTTTCAAACATAAACGAAGTATTTCATGTTAATATTAATTTAAAGTAATTTTTATAGTAGGTTTTCGTTAAGCAAACTGGAATAGATACTAGTTCGGCCTGGTTTAAGCTCATTGGCCAGATACTTATTGTTACAATGGAGTGAGATTAGTTAAATTGAATTAATTGCCCACTCCGTATAACGAGCTCGCCCTTATTGTAGCCGAGAAAATTACTGAAGCATTGTTCACTTAGGAAGCATTTTGTACCGAAATACGAATCCTGCTCGAAGGACTAAAAGACTATCGTTAATTATACAAGTTCACACTTTGATGTTTTAAAATTATGTAATTTTACTAAGCTAGATTATTAAAAACTTCATATCCAAATACCCAATTAATACATAACTTTAAGAGATACTAAAAAATCATTATGTCCTTTTCTTCCTATATTAGAGTGACAGTGCCAGCATGACATTAAAAACCCACTTAAAATTGAGTATTTTTCAGTATTAAGACACCAAACACACAAAGAAATAAAAAACATCAGTTCTTATAATAATTCTTACCCATCTGGAGAACGGTAGAGACCCTGACTTCGTTGCGTGCCCAAGTGATCCAGGGTGAGCGTTAAAAAGGCAACAATTAATTACAATTCAGCGTCAGTTTTACAAACATCAAGCACAGTTGCTATACAATCATTTGCTTATGTATTTTCATTGTTCTTACATAATTACTAGGCTTCTATGTAAGAGATACCATGATAACTAACTATTATATAATTTTAATTTAAGAACGAAATATTTTTGCTAAATAATTATATTATTCGTCAATAAATAATGTGGCTAATGACTATACATTCACAATATTCTTAGGAAATTTTATTACTATCGAGTAATTAATGTACCGCAATGTATGATAAGATTGGAATTAATTCAAGAATTTAGTACGCGTCCTTATAATAATTCAGTAATACCGTATTCCGAAGGCACTATCAAAATAACGTTCATAGCGAATGTAGCAATAATTTACTGAATAAATGACTATTAACTACAAGTATTACTTAGCGTACGGAGGAAGCTATTAAACATATGAGTCATTATCAATTCTTTAGACGCTTATGTGAGGTGACGACACTCGAAATATCCTTTTGTATTGTTTAGCAAGTTGTAACCACACACAGTTTTCTTAGAATATTCTTCCGAATATAATACAATGCAAGAGTTATTATAACGATCCTAACGAAACGCGATGCTAGCTTAACCTAGGCATTTTTTTACAACGTGTGAAACTAGAAGACCTTTTGATGTAACCAGGTTATGTTCTTCCACAAATTCACTCTGATTGGTGAGTTTGAAGGCAAGACCATATCCTTGATAAAGGCTTTTGAAGATTATGTGACTTAACAATTAGTGTGTACGTATAAGTCAAGTTATTTGAACACAGCATAACATCGACGCATCATTAGTAAGCAGATTCGCTTTCATTAACAAACAAGCACGTGAAGGAATTTTATCAGAACATATTTAATTTTGATTAAAATAACGAGTGTCATTGCAATGACTTCATCGATGTTTGAATTTTTACGTAAAACACGAATACCGGTTCCCCAGTCACGACTCAGTACCGTGGAGTAAGGCCATATATTATGTTCCATAGTTCGAATTCATTACCCATAAACGAACGTTAGACCAGCAGTTTTGGTTGAGATTAACCGTAGATTTGATAGGCGTGTCCAAAGTTATAAAACCAAGGAAAAACTAGTAATTAGAATGACGATCGTGACGCGAATAATGTTTATTTTTAGAACGTAACTCATAATTTATAACTCCATAAAAATTCGTAAGCTTCTATCGGAAAGATGAAAACGATCGAATTTTTCTTAACTTTTTTCATCTTTCAATCTAGCGTATAGCCAGCAGCTCGCTACCTCTCTTAGCGTATCCTCAGGGCAGCATATAATTTATACATTAAGCCTCACCACTTTTTGGAGTCTCATATAATTTCTACGTTGCAGTCGTGTACTAGCTTACTACAATAAAGTCAGCACAACAAATATCCTCTTCCAAGTCTACCTTTGGTATATTTTCTTTTCTAGCAATCGAATTAGAATCTTACCACATTCTAATACGTTTCAATCTAGCTTACTAGCTCGCTACCACCCTTACCATAAAAATCAACACAACATATATATTGTCTTCCAAGTTTACCATATCAGTCATTTCTTCTAGCAATCGAAAAAGAACTTTATTACGTTCTCTCAAGTCTCCATCTAGCGTGTATTAGCTCGCTACCAACCTTACCATAAAAATCAACACAACATATATATTGTCTTCCAAGTTTACCATATCAGTCATTTCTTCTAGCAATCGAAAAAGAACTTTATTACGTTCCCTTAAGTTCCCATCTAGCGTGTATTAGCTCGCTACCAACCTTACCATAAAAATCAACACAACATATATATTGTCTTCCAAGTTTACCATATCAGTCATTTCTTCTAGAAATCGATAAAGAACTTTATTAAGTTCTCATAAGTTTCCATCTAGCGTGTATTAGCTTGCTACCAACCTTACCATAAAAATCAACACAACATATACATTGTCTTCCAAGTTTACCATATCAGTCATTTCTTCTAGAAATCGATAAAGAACTTTATTAAGTTCTCATAAGTTTCCATCTAGCGTGTATTAGCTCGCTACCAACCTTACCATGAAAATCAACACAACATATATTGTCTTCCAAGTTTACCATATCAATCATTTCTTCTAGCAATCGAAAAATAACTTTATTACGTTCCCTTAAGTTTCCATCTAGCGTGTATTAGCTCGCTACCAACCTTACCATACAAATAAACACAACATATATATTGTCTTCCAAGTTTACCATATCAGTCATTTCTTCTAGCAATCGAAAAAGAACTTTATTACGTTATCTTAAGTTTCCATCTAGCGCGTATTAGCTCGCTACCAACCTTACCATAAAAATCAACACAACATATATTGTCTTCCAAGTTTACCACATCAGGTCACTTCTTCTAGCAATCGAAAAAGAACTTTATTACGTTCTCATAAGTTTCCATCTAGCGTGTATTAGCTCTCTACCAACCTTACCATGAAAATCAACACAACATATAATATATTGTCTTCCAAGTTTACCATATCAGGTAATTTCTTCTAGCAATCGAAAAAGAACTTTATTACGTTCTCATAAGTTCCCATCTAGCGTGTATTAGCTCGCTACCAACCTTACCATAAAAATCAACACAACATATATATTGTCTTCCAAGTTTACCATATCAGTCATTTCTTCTAGCAATCGAAAAAGAACCTTATTACGTTCCCTTAAGCTCCCATCTAGCGTGTGTTAGCTCGCTACCAACCTTACCATATCATCGGCGCGATCGTACGCCGCCTCCTCATCATCCTCCTCAGGCGTTACCAGCTTCTTCACAGCTGTGGTCACGCATTTGACCGTCTTCTCCGCTATGGTTTCCGGCTTTAACATTACTTCTTTTAGTATTTGAAAGGTTTGTTTCATGTAGAGGCCCTTGCCCAAAAGTGGTATGCAAATTGGTTTATATTACATTAACGAAATCCCTACTTACTCCTTCTTTCTGATTGAGAGACGCTTCTCAATGAATATAATGCGTAATACCGTACTTAATATTATAAATGCGAAAGTAACTCAGTCTGGATGTCCGTCTCATCTTCAAGCCTTAACGGTTCATTGTATGAAATTTGTACGAATTCAGTTTGAAACCCTAGAAGGGACATAAGATATTTTTATCACGGAAATCCCACGGGAACGGGAAATATACGTGGGCGAAACGGGCCATAGTAAGCAAAAAATATGGGTTAAAAGATTGAGATAATCTACAGGAAAATCTTTACTTAAAATAATTTCGTTATCCGCGTCCGTCTGCATTTTCGCCTTTCGAGTTATTTCCAACGCGACGGATATTCATTGTCATTTAGATAATTTCATCCGGTAGATTTACATGTTACACGTAAACGTTTCGTAAAATAAGATTAAGCGAGTGTAACTGTGTGAGTAAAGTTATTAAAATATAGAAGATATTTAAATTATAAAGTATAATAGTAATATAAATGCGACCGTTTGGATGGATGTATGTATTAGTTTTTTTAAGAAATTACTGAGCGGATTCGGATGAAACTTACTATTATGAAGCTTATACATGAGAAATAACACATAGATTATAATTTCTAATGAGGTGCTGTAATTTGACCAGAATATTACGATAAACCCCCATGTATTTGTTGTTAAATACGCTTGCAAAAGCTCTTCTCATATTATAAAGAGGAAAACTTTGTTTGTTTGGTTGTAATGAATAGGCTCAAATACTACTGGACCGATTTTAAAAATTCTATCACCATTCAAAAGCTACATTATCCCCGAGTACCATAGGTTTAGAATTTGATCAGAATATTACGATAAACCTCCAAGAATTCGTACTGAAGACGCTAGCAAGCTCGCTTTTGCTAGCTAAACTGTATTCACATACAACAGTCTCCGACCTACATCACCAAGGAATGTCTCGCCTAGTGCCAAGCGGGCCCTGATCAGCCTTTGAAGTGGAAAACGAATTAGCGTGTCTCAGCGTGCATTGAGCAACGCCGCAGCGCCTCGTGGGAGCGAAAGTGCGGTCAACGAACCCGCGACCGCGTTAGCACAATCAGCTGTTCGTTGCGAACATTCCTAAACATTCGTGTGTCTGACATGTACCCGTGATTAACACAAACATTACTTGTGTAAGTAGAGGAAATAGTATGCGAAGTAAGACATTTCTCTATGCGTTCCAAGAACAAATTAACGGCCGTATATTCTATCTATCCCTTGTTTTGCTTACTTAAGTCAAGCAAATCTATCTATTTGTACATACTTTGATTTCAACACGCTGTCGACGGAGAGCTTTTGTTATGACTTTTGACAATCAAATGTCATTTAATCTGAGATTACAATCTATCCATAGTCTTTGATACATTATTGAAAACGGCCGTTAAACGCCAAGTGACAAACCGTCACTCAAGTATCATCTCTGATAGGTTTATGGAGGCCTGTGTGTTGTGAGAACTCATAGTATTGTTTGTTTGTTTATTACCGGTGTAAGTATCAATATATTAACCAAACACTTATCCAGCAATTACAATGCACGTAATTTAATTTCTCTGTCAACTCACTTTCGACTAAAATACTTCGTTATTCGGCATTTACAGTTCTCTCACTTAATTTCTTTTCCATCTTCGACATCAAACAATCATTCTAGTACCAAGCCTCTACTATTATATCCGGTCTATTATTTTACGTAACTTTACATTTCCCTCACAATATTTTACGGTCTTTTATCACACCCTCAGTCATAAGCTTATTTATTTAAAAAAAAAATTACACATGATTGTCAGTTCTGATCGCCGTAACACCAGGTGGCACTGAAAATCAGCGCTGTTTGTGCATAGCACTGCAGCAAATGCTGAGTGCCACCTTTTTCACTAGCAGGCAAACACTTGTATTTTTGTTTATCTTCCAATTCTATTTGTTTTTATTTTCTTTTTATTTTTATATTTTACTCTTTTTTTTGTATAATTTTATATGCTGTAGTGTTTGATTGTAGTGAATAAATATATTTTTCTTTCTTTCTTTCTTTCTTTCTTTCAAAAGTTCAATAAAAAATAAGCATTCCATTGTTATCAAAACATACACAATGTTTAATTAGTCCATTGACAGACAACTCTTGCACTCATGGTTGATAAACTTTTTCTCTGCTTATTAGTATAATACTATCTATTGGGAATAATCACAGTAAAGCCAATATAATTAAATCCATTGAAAAGTACAATCACATGTTCTTATCCACATTCCAAAACATTCCAAGTTGTATCTTATGGGAATTATCAATTAATATAAATCAATTGCATTAACGTATCGCATATTTTTGCAAACTGTAATTGTTGAGCAAGTCACTTATACACTGATGTGTATAAGTGACTTGCTCTACTTGACTAACAAAGTGACCTATCAATGCACAGCCCAAACCGCTGGACGCATCGGACTGAGATTTGGCATGCAGGTAGATGTTATGACGGGGACGGGGAAAACAGAAGTACGCGGGTAAAACCGCGGGCGAAGTTGTAATATATATTTTTAAGATAACACTGTAATTCCAGTAGTTGATACTAACTGATAATAAAACAATATTATTTTATTCGAAATATTATAAATTGGAAGTAATAGCCATTAAAGATGGATCAGAAATTTTGTAAAAGAATAAAATACCTGTATACAAATTAGTAACGTTCTTCATCTCAATAAAATGCGAATCTAAAACGGTTGCTGACAAAAACTGCAATCATTACAACATGTTTGACGATTAATAAATAAAACTGCAAGGTATAACCGTAAAGTAAGTTAAGCTTGAAGAATTTGACTCTAGAGCTAGAAATCAAATCTCAAATGTAATATAAAATATTCATAATTGAGCCCAAAGCCCCAAAACCACCTGTAAATCAGTTTACATTCGAAGCTCTCGACAAGCAAACTAAATATAACATGAAAGAAAAACGTTACTTCAAACGAATCAAATAGTGCATCAGACTTTCCTCCAAACTGCGTAAATTCCGGTGCGTATGTCAATATCGAGAGAAACTCAACACACGTCTCGGCTCCGATCGGACGGAGCGGCGACACATAGCGCCGTCTCACTCTATAACCCACTATCTAATGCCACCTGACGCATCAACCGCAATTACTTCATTCACTTATCAATCGTTTTCCTTAACAAGGAAATCTGATCCTACAATTAATGTATAGGAACGAGTAATAACAAGTTATGGAGATTTATCACAACGCCGTCTAGCCCCAAACTAAGCAAAGCTTGTACTATGGAACCTAGATAGCTGATAGACATACTTAAACATACTTTTTTTTGGAAATAGGACTATAGATAAATAAACGTCCAGACAGTTGAAAATTACAATGTTCATCACATCATAATTTTCTACACCTGGGGATCGAACCCACACCCTCCGACGCAATAGACCATTGCTGTATCCACTGCGCCAATAATTCCTTCCGTTCACGACACTCATGAATGAAAGTACCTGTACACAACAACATACCGGCCCGATAAGGCAAGTGATAGACACGTGACCTTCATATAACCTTTCGCGAATTGGATGCAAGGCAGTCAAGGACGCGAGGACCCGCCACCGCCACCTGGTGGTGCGCCGTGGGAACCGGGTCACGCGGACGCACCGTCTCGCCTGGCTGCCCGCGCATCAAGCCAACTCAATGAACATGGGCCGAGAGCAATTCGCTTTGATGTTCGCATAATGAGCAGGAATCTATACGCGACTTGATGACGCAATCAGATAAGATAGACGCGCGATCAACGTAGCATGAACGATATCGTTTTTACGAGATTAATTTACAGGTAGACCTTAAAAACTATACGATACTGGGAATACGCTAGGTGCAAAGGTTTCTTAAACAGGTGAAAGAAAGAAATAAAAGAAAGAACAGACATTTATTTTTAAAACACCACCAACAAACAAATGCAGTTGACAAAAAAGGATAACCACTCAGTCATAATGAGGTGAAAACCTCAAGCCTGATTTTCAGCGGCCCCTATTTGAAGATGTGCTGTCCGCAACTGTATACATATACCGAATTCCTTTTAAACATTGATCAAAACGATAAAATAATAAGTGTTTGTGACAAAAAGCGTACCGTGCGCGGGCTCGCGTGTCTGCAAACAACATCCAATTCTGTGAAGGCGACTTGTAGAAAACAGTTTTGTATCATTCGAATTGTGTTTTCATTTCATAGTCGTATATTTTGTTTGCAGTGAATGAAAAAGTGACTATGACCACGATATTCATTCTAGATCAGGTAGGTAACATTATAAAAAATTGTTCTACGTCACATGAATCACTTTAAAAATTATTTTATATATCCTTTACTTAATATTTTTAAGCAGAAATGCCATGTGTTGGCGGAATTGGTAAAAAGCTTCATTCACCGTAATGTTCGAGAATGTATTCTAAGTCTGATTAGTTTTTGCTCTAGTCAGACTTAAACTTGTTCCTTGTATCTTCAAAATCCCGTTTGAGGATGCTAATACATCATTGGTATGACATAACCTTATTAATATTCTGAATAATTTCTTGTTGATATGCGATTTTTTGACGACCCGATTGGCTTAGTGGATGTGGCAATGGTCTATGGCGGCGAAGGGTGTGGGTTCGATCCCCACGAGTAGAAAATTATAATGTGATGAACATTGTCATTTTCTACTGTACGTTTGTTTATCTATCAATTCTATGTAAGTATATACAAAAAAAATGTTTAAGCGTGTATCAGTTATCTAGTTTCCATAGTACAAGCTTTGCATAGTTTGGGACTAGATGGCGTAGTGTTAAATAGTTGTCCTAGAATATTTATTTAAATTATTTACTTTTGATATTAGCTTACCAATAATACTAAATATTAAAAACTTAAAAGATACAAATTCATCTATTATTACAAATCGCAGTGTCTCCAAAACGAGTTTCTTTCTAGCTTTGGAAAAGCCCAATATTACGTGTGCGGTAAATTACAGTTCCATGCATATGTAATGCAGAGGATTTTATAAAAAATGGAGCGTTTAGCGGTGATCTCACCGTACCACATGCGTCAATTAGTCAACAATTGTTATAAATTTCGTCTGAGATAATCTTGAGATGTTTACGATGTTAGCGCATTAGGTATATACTGTACAAGCCTTGAAATTCCGTCCGCTCAAAGAAATCTAATAATGGAGTATTCTCAAAAGAATTCTAACATATCTAGCTCGTAATTACGTCTTCCTTACTTAATTTTAAATTACAGAAATAGACTTTGAGTTTTAGAATTTTTATTGAATCATTCTTATTTCATCAACAAACTATCTTGTATAAATATATAGAATTCAACTTAAGAAGACTTTATGTTTTAGGATCTTTCGATATCTTGAATCTTTCTTATTTCATCCACAAATCTAATATATATTTTGTTTAAATTTAGACACAAATCATGTCTGTACATGGAACTGTTTATAAATTCAACGGTGTCATTTGTGATTTGGCCTACATAACGCACAACCTTGCAACGCCTGCAAGTTAGCTGTATTACATATTCTGAGCACGGATCATTTTCATATTAGTATTTATACTTATTGTATTCTAATAATAATTTACTTCATTTCATTGCCTACCATTCCAATAATACCACAGATAGTATGAGTAAGAACGGACGATAATATAATTGCATATATGTCCTTAGAAACAATCATAAACATCCTCAACTGTACATTTACCTCCTTTTTTGTTCTTTTAACCGACTTTTAAATAAAAGGAGGAGGTTCTCTATTCGACCTATTTTTTAGATGTTTTATGTATGTTATGAGTATATATATATATTCCATTTAAATCTAACTCTGAGGTCACTAAAATGAAAGAATAATAACTTACTTAGGTGCAAAATCTTTGAATAGATTTCAAATATAAAGGTAATTTTCTAGTTTTTAGTGTGAGTCGGTTCTATTTTCTGCCAAAAATTTATTACCTACACCACGCAATAACACTACTAAAAGAGCTATAATACGTTATAAGCCCCTTAAAAGATGCGGAGTCACTAGCGGTGATTTACACGCAAATATATAACGAGTCCAAGGAGAAACTCCAACCGCCACATATATCCTGCATACATTGACTCATTTCACCAGAAGCCGATAAAGTTAATTCAATTTAGCGTGCGTTACACTTTAAATAATTTGTGCTTATCGAAAACGTCACTGTTCAGTCATTCCGGAACTATTCGGATGAATCATGTATTGTGGCATTATAATAAAACAATAATTCATAGAGGCTATACAGAGGAATGGCGTAATGCGACCGTTTTGGAGATTAATGTTTACAAACTTATTCATTTTTATACCGAGAAACGAAAAAAGCGAATAATCAATTCATAATATTAACAAAACACAACAATTAATAGTAAGTTTTCAAAGGTATGAATAGAAACAACGCATACTTTAAGTGACTAGAAATAAAAAATTCTAATTTTAGGATTTCAATATAAATGCTAGACTAATTATTATAGACATAAAATATAGCCTGTGTTACTCGTGGATAATGTAGTAATTTTTAAAAACGGGCCAGTAGTTTTTGAGCCTATCAAACCAAAGTTTTCCTCCTCATAATTAGTGTAGATAACACTCCCATAATAAAAATGCTACATCGAACCTCAAATGTGACACAAGACATGAGGCACCGACGATTGCGTAAGTGCGACTTGGTTAGCACTTCAACTAGAGGACGACACACATCATCCAATACTCGTTATAGAAATAATTGACACAATATTTAGTTTACTCATGGTCAAGTATGATTTGTGGAAATTATAACAAAATAGCGAGGAATGTTCTACCTGCATCTGTATCCCCCAGTCATTACAATCTGGAAGGTTTTAAGTCACGAGTGAATAGACTCTCTCTAGAGAGGCGTGACACTTCTTAGACCACATCACCGATTTCCATCAGGAGGGATCGCGGTCTAATGGTAGCTAACTCTTCAAACAAAAAATGCTGGATCAAAGCTAGTCTCTTCGCTGATTCAGATTTGCTAGGTAGGTTGGAGTTTGATCACACATCAGGTGAACCGCTTGCTCTGAAGTACAAACTCGATCTTCGATTACATCATGCTTTTTTTCAACATAACTAAGCAAAGTATACAATTTATATGCCTATTTTTTACAATCTATCGCGTTAGATTTGAACAATAGTTCAGGTTCAATTGACGTCACAACAGTCATAACTTTTGATGCCGTATCATAAAAACATGACGTCCACAAATTCTATAGACCCGAATTGGGTTAGTTACAATCAATAACAAGACATGACGATCATAGCATTCATCAATTACACAATAAATCATAAAACTTTATTGGTGAAGCTATGAATAATAGGAAACGTATTTCAGTTGAGGCGGTCGATGGCCGAAATTCTTCGTTATCTTGTTCCAAGGCTATCCACATATAAGCACATAACTCTAATATTCTAGAACTAACAAACAGACTCCATCTTCGGGTGTGTAAAATTTAAAAAGACAAACATACGCTATTTTATTAACTATAGCTTAGGCAGGAGATGTCTTTTTATATATTATTAAGTCTTTATCTAATAGATAATATAGTTTCAAAATCCCCTGACGTCAAACACATCTATTGAACAGTTTGTACCAGCAAAGGGCATACATCAGCAGCAATTACAACTCAACCAAATTAGCGACATTTGACACGCGTTACGTGGTACATAATCAACCATGCATGGAATCTATTTCGAAACACCTCAAGTGGCAATGCCTTCAAACAGTCTGGTAGGTCGTTGAAGATT
>LQNK01000377.1:461244-472684 GCA_001586405.1 Phoebis sennae | reverse complement strand
CCAACCCGGGACCCCTTGATCTGTAGTCAAAGATACAACCACTAGACCAACGAGGCAGTGGCAAACTGTTACTGTATCCACTGCGCAATCGGGTCGTCTAATTTCACTAATAATATACTAGAAAAACATATCGTTCAAATATACGATAATAATATGATCGTATAAATCAGCAAGCCGATCCGTGCGCCGCCGGGGCGCGTAGAATTACTAACGAATAACATATCATTATTTTAACGCATGATATCCCACTTACACTTTTTAAAGTTATTTATTTGTATTAGACATATTTCGTATATTTACGCTTATTATGGAATTTATATTTATAAAATAAATCTAAGAAAATTTAAATAATTCTTAAGATTACCGTCTTCAATAAAAAAAATGCGCAGCTTTATAACATTGGTATATATTTATAAAACTGAGTCTATATATTTACTCACCGGCTATGTCAACAGTTCCATATCGGGGTATAATAGTTGTTACAAGTTTTCAGCTTGCCTCAAACACACTATAATTTATGGAACTATTATTTTACGCCAAACTTAACAAGGGGCAACTTCCACGAAACACTTTAAAACTGATTAAATCGTGAAAATCCGTTTGCGTAGTTTTAAAGATTTAAGCATACAAAGGGACATAGGGACAGAGAAAGCGACTTTGTTTTATACTATATAGCGATTTCTACTCAATGTTGATAAAATTTACCACTTTAAAACTGATTTTTATAGACCTTTAAAGTACACACTAATTGTTATTATTCTTCGTCCAGGTTTTCATTTCATCCATCAAATATAACTCAATACATTCCAACCCGACTTTTTGATCAATTTCGGCAGGTTTTGATTGATCACCATCAACGTATTGATTCTAGTTTGAGCTACGCGAGATATTGCGGAAAAATTGTTTTTATTAATAACAAATGAATGTAGTGTACAATATTTATACAGAGATATAAGTTAGCATTTCCGCGCGGCTTCGCTCCCATATAGAAAAAGAAAAATTAAAATTTCAATTAAATTCAATTCTTTATTTCACATAGGTTATAAATAAACACTTATGATCGTCCAATATTACAGTTAATTCTTACTTTTTCACATTTTTTTTTGTATGTCAGTCCTTGTACTGATTTCATTCGTTAGTTTTGTGTATGCTGTTTTATAAGTAAATGTATTTTCTCCTTTCTATCCACCTTATACCGTTATCACTTAACATCAGCTGAAATGGTTAAAAGAAAAGCCATCGAAGCAAGAAAAGCAATCGCCTTTAATTTTTTCTCAATTTAAATCCTAATCCTTACACTCGAGTTTCAGAAATAACTCGGGTATAATCTCATAAGATTATCTGTTAGTTCCTGGATCTTTATGAAATTGAATTCTGCAAATATTCCGGAGATTCGGGGTGTAATTTCTGATAAATAAAGAAAGAAATAAAAGCAAGGAAAGTAAGTAAGAGTTGTACACGAGTGAAGCGTACAATTAGACCGGTTTCGAACGCTATCTTCAGTAATTTGTGAATTAATATAGTGTAGAAATAGAATAACTGTGAAATCTAGTGAAGTGTTTTTCAAATAAATCCAGAGGTAACAATACAAAATAGGTATAAATTATTTGTACATTTGACACTCAGTTCCGTGGAAGTAATGTACTGAATGAAGATGGCTTGCGTGGGGCGATATTGCTTATGGCAGTTATTGACGATTTGTATTGAAAGGAGTTAATTTAAACTATGTTCTATTTGAATAGGTTTAAGGTTTTCTTTAATTAAACTTTAATTTAAGAAAATTATAAATTGAAATATCTTGTTTCAACAAATTTGGCGGGTACGCATTCTGTGTCAAGATATTTTTTTTACTATTGTTTGTATTTGTTATAAGAAAATTAGAAATATTATAATTAATAAATCTATACTAATATTATAAAGAGAAACATGGGTGTTTTTGTATGTATGTCAGCAATGTTTTGACGACTGGACTGATTTAAAAAAAAATCTTCCACTACCAAAAGCTGCATCTTTTTGAGTGATATTATATAACTTTATATTACAGCAGCAAAGTCACGAAGAACAACTAAATATCTTATAAACAATTATGATCCTTGAGTATGAACGGTTTAATTGCGTAATTTAAAACGTAATCCTTACATACTAGTAAAAAATAAAATAGAGTTAAATCTCATAAAATTATATGTAAGTTTCTAGCCAGCCTCTTTATGAAATTGAATTCCAAAAATAGACCAGGGGTCATAAGAGAGGGTTGTAACTTGTACCTTATTTTATACTTGCGTTATCTATACTAATATTATAAAAAGGAAACCTTTGTATTTTTGTATGTTTGTATTGTATACGCTCAAAAACTACTGAACCGATTTCAAAATTTCTTTTACCATTACTCAGAGGATTATTCCGAATCCGTATAGACTATATTTTATCCCTGAAAATAGGTATATAATATTATGCTACGGGAGCGAAGCCGCGCGGATCAGCTAGTAATGGATAATTTCACTGCAAGGATTTTCACGCCTGTGGTTATAATGTTACATACTAAAACAGGTTCTTATCCACGTTATATAAGTATTCGATTACTTTTATAATATCGTGACTTGTCATTAGAGTATAATTATAATAAATAAATATCCACCGACATCTGACAATTCGCCATCTATCCCAAACTAAGCAACTGAACCTACTATGGAAACTAGAAAACTGATAAACATACTTTTTTCGTAAATACATACATACTGTAGATAAATCAACATCGATACAGTAGAAAATTATAATGTACATCCCTATAATTTTCTATACGTGTGGATCGAACCTACACCCTCCGCCGCAATAAGCACTGGTATATCCACTGCGCCAATCGAGCCATCACCAATTGCTTTCAAAGGGTAAAAAAACCTTGCTCCGTCATAAGACTATTTCATTGAGCTTCTTGTGCTTGTTTTAACAAGAGTACTTTTTGGGGTTTGATTGTTCGCTATAATATTCGAAACGTGGGGTTAATAATAATGTAAATAATGTATAATAAGCCGCATTTAAAATCCTTTAAAAAGTATTTAATTTCTTCACTGTTTCCAATTTATTTGCGGATACTCGATACAAGAATCTTTTCCCACATTTACGTTTTTAATTTAAAGTGTTTTTCTCTCACAATGTGCTACGATTTATAATCCACTATTGCGGTTACCATGATGTATAGCGTTAATATAAATTTTTATGAATCCCGTATTTTCCGATGACACAATATTGCATAACATCGCTGACTGGGAAATACATTGTAAAAGGAAGAAAACTACGCTTTAACTGGAATCAAAATAATATTTTTCACACTTTGTATTGCGAGAATTGTGTTTAATTTAATAATATTGTTATCTACAAATTTATTTTTCAAGGTATTTCTAGTCATCCCATTGCATCTGAGAGTTTTTTTTTATGTTATAGCTGGCAAGCGGGGCATGCGGTTCACCTTATCTTTGACTGACTGCAGCCCATGAACATCTACGACATGAATGTCGAGGATGCCTTGCCGGCTCGAAGGGGAGGAGATAAGGATAAGGAGAGGATTAATGACAGCAAGTTCGGAGAGGAGCAGAACAGGACGGGAGATGAATGGGATAGGAATACAGGGCGGCGGGCACCCGCTCACCGTGCTTCACGCCGGTCTTCTGCTGGGGGGGGTTATTACACCGGTGCGAGCTTGGCCCAATCATGTAATGCTCGGCAACATTAGACGTAAATTAAATTTAAATTTATGGTCGAATTTCGACCACTGGGCGAGCACCAGTTTACATAAAATTTCACATGAAAGAAAGACAAAGTAACCCGAGTAGGCGCAAACCGGACAGTAAGTAGCGCGCATCGGCTCAGGTGTCGGCTAGACAGCCTAGGTCAACGGACAACGAAGGTTCTAGGGCGGACATATCACGTGATATCTCATAACGATTTAGTATTAGAAATTGTATGCCATAGTATTTTTTGTGTTTGACGCGAGTACTTTCCATATTAAATAAAATACTGTAAAGGATTTTAAACGCGGTTTATTATACGTTATTTTACATTATTATTAGAACGACTTGACTGACAGTCACCCGTGACCACGCTCGCTGTAAAGTGCTCGAAACGTCGGGTTAATAATAATATAAAATAATCTATACATATAATAAAACAGTAACCGAACCATTTCTGTACATTGAATATTTTTCAAAAAGAGTAATTAGTATGCAATATGTATGTTCTATAGATACCAAAACCATGGTTAAAAATTTTTTTTCTGTTTGTCTGTTTGTCTGTTTGTCTGTTTACTGTTTATCTGTTTATCTGTTTGTATGTGCGTCAATCACGTAATAACCACTGGGCAGGTTTTTATAAAATTTTACATGCTGATAGACCAACATTAGGTGCAACTTATAGGCTACATTTTATTTAAAAAAATATATTTTTGGGGTGGCTCTCCATACATGTAACCGGAGGGTAAAAAAATAAATTCGCGAACACATCATTGAGTAAAGTTTCATTGGAAAGGTATTTAAAAATGATATCGAGGTTTCTAAATGCGTTTTTTGCTAAAATACATATTTTTCGAGATATACGCTTCTAAAGTCGAGAAAATGTCATACCACGTGACAATGTGAGATTTTGGTCTAGTCGCGGACATGCTTTTTTATACTCTTAACTTATAGATTAAGACGTTAAAATACTGAATAAATTCTCAAAAACCTTTAAAAAAATAGCTAACTACCCGCGGCTTCGCTCGCATGGGTTCTATTTTCTGTATTTTAAGAGGTGCGCCCACTGTGAGATTTTAGTCAAGCCTATTTCTATAGAAAATTATAAAAAAACTATAGACATGCGCATATATCAGTGGTCCTGCGACGTCCTGCGGCCATAAAATTTTTAAGCTCTTGTTGTGCGCCTCTAACAAATACAGAAATTAGTAGCCCACGCAGGCGAAGCCGCGGGCGGAAAGCTAGTGTATAATAAACCGCGTTTAAAATCCTTCAAAAAGTCTTAGTTGGTTATTAGTTAATGATTTTATTTATTCTTATCAAGAGAACATTCCGTCAAGTTTATCTTTTTGTAATTGGCTATAGCATCTAGGTATTTGTATTGTATAATCAAATTATCTCATGAAGCTGTGTGACTATAAATAAACTAGCTGTGTCCCGCGGTTTCACCCGCGTATATCTGTTTTCCCCGTTCCCATGGGATTTGATCAAAATCCTTTTTTAGGGGATGCCTAATGTCATAACATCTACCTGCATGCCATTTTCAGCCCGATCCGTGCAGCGGTTTGGGCTGTGCGTTGATAGATTACTATGCCACTCAGTCACCTTTGAGTTTCATATAAAAAGATAAATAAATGTATGTTTGCAAAGTAAAACGATGTGTCCTACAGATAGCTAGTGGATAATAAATAATTGATTCTTCAAACTCCCTCCCTGGAGTTGCAAAGTGAATCTAATTTGATATATCGCGACGCAATATCATTTACTTGGCTTCAGATCTATTTAATGATCTCCATCGTTACAGAACTACTTATGAAAACATTTTCCAATACTTACATTGTAATTTTAATCAGATTAGATTGGATTAGAAGGGCATTTACGAAGATACAAATGTTTCTTCTTTAAAATTTATAATTTTATTTTATATCTTTATCTTTATTATTTGTTATGCTGTTGGTATATCTAAATAAATAAAATAAATAAAATAAAATAAAATTTATAAGTATTTTACATTAAAAGTTCACTGATTATTCTTCCTTAATGATGACTTCGATCCTTCATGGTTTCGGATGAAGAATAGGTACACGCTTACTAATGCGTGTCACATCTGTGAGGTGATTAGGCCATCACTGAAAATCAGCGTGGCAAGTTTTTAGTAAAACTTGTCCAATGTATGCTGAGTGCATGGCCTTTTCAGTATAGGTCTTTATAATAAGTCATTTTAAGCAATAATGAATAAAGATTTTTCTTTCATTCTTTCTTTCGTTCTTACATAGTTTTATAAATCTTTACTAATCAAAAGCTGTATAGTTTGTTTGAACGCGCTTATATCATCTCAGCTCTTGGGGAAGGATTTAGTATATAATTTTTGATATTCTTTTATATAAATTAGCAGAAATACGTCAATATATGTTGAATAGATCGCAAAAAACTTGCAAACTGCGATCTTTCCACGCGAACATGGCGCAAACTAACAAAGATATAGCAGAACAATGTACTACGGTTTTGAAATACACAATTTTACTACTTTTTTACTGTATCTCTTACGGTTGATTTCCAAAAACTACTTTTATGTTCATTTTTTATTCATTTTCAAAATGTCCTTAAGTTCAGTATTAATCAGTGAAGTAATTAGTAGCGAAACATTTATACGGCGCAAACCAGCTTTTTTTTTAAGACTTGATTAACCGAAGCAAAGCAAGGGCGGGCAGCTAGTCAATTATACAATAAACTTACTTATAATCACAAGATGTAAAGATATAATTAACAACGTAAAAAATCATACGAAGTAAACACAAATAAGAAATTTAAAAATATTTGTAGAATCTAATAAGTAACGTGTATATGTTACCTTTTGTTTACCTTTAACGTTTTCATCAAATAACGATACAATTTCTCGTTTCCTCGGTAAATACTGCAAAGATGAAATAATAACGAACCTTGATGAAAATTACCTTTCAGACTGAATTAAACTACAAGTATAGCGCGGAATATTTCTTTTTATAAGTCCATTGATAAAATCTAAATATATCTTATAAATGGTGAGTACTTTTTAATTTAAGTAGCGATCGCTCCGTGATTGAAATGAAACCTTACAACGTTGTAATAAGTCACAATTTTCTATGCATCTTTGTAACTTCTACGCAGAATTTCAGGAATAAAGTTTGAATTTTCCTGTTGACACTAAAGCTTGCTATTTGTGACCGAAAGAAAATAAAATCGGTTTACAATAAAAAATTTTGCCAAAAAATAGAAACAGACTTTCTCGCTCTAAATAGTAGAAAATAACTTTTATTTCTTTTTTGTTGAAATCTATACAAAGTCGGTGTAAAATCTTGTTAAATTGAAAAAAGATATAGCCACCGACTTTGTATAGATTTCAACAAAAATATAATTAAAGTTATTTCTACTTTTTAGAGTGAGGAAGTCAGTTCTATTTTTTGACATTAAGTTTTCAACTTTTTATTACAACCCCATGGATCGGCAGACCCACACGACACATGTATTCTGACCCGTCGCTACACGGGTACAGACACTTAGTAAAAGTAAATAATAAATAATAATAAATAATAATAAATAAATAATAAATATTCCTGGACATTTAACACAACGCCATCTAATCCCAAACTAAGCAAAGTTTGTACTATGGAAACTAGATAACTGATAGACAAACTTAAACATACTTTTTTTTTGTAAATACATACATACTATAGATAAATGAACACCCAGACAGTAGAAAATTATAATGTTCATCACATCATAATTTTCTGCTCGTGGGGATCGAACCCACATCCACCGGCGCAACAGACCATTGCTGAACCGCTGCGCCACACGGGTCGTCAAAAAAAGTAGTAAAAGACACTGTACATAACTGCAAAAATATATGTTGAGATTTAGATAACATTGTAAAAAATAAGTAATTACTAACGCGTAGATTATTTGCCTCGTTTCAGAGCAAGCGAAAGGTCACACAAATATTAAAGGAAACACTTAAGGAATATTACCGAATAGCCCCCATTTGGCTAAGTCTTACGGCCCATAACAGGAGGGAATAATATCCGAAAGTGGGATAGATAAACGTTATATTATATACTAGTTGAGCTCCGCGGTTTCACCCGTTATATATCCCGTTCCCGAAAGATAAAAACTATCCTATGTCATTCCTGGGGTTTCATAAAGAATCTCAGTATAAAATTTCATCCAAATCGGTATTGTAGTTTTAAACTGGTCAAGGAAGCTATATTCACTAATATAAAAAAATAGTGAAATAATGCCTAAGAAAACGGTAACATAACGGTTTCACTCTATAAATTGTTGCCAATAACTCCATACTAAAAAGATTACTTATGTAAATATATGTTTTCTAATCAGTTACTTAACTTTACGTCACTATTTAGCATATAAATTTGTCGTATGCACCGCATTATCATAGGTTAGTCTTAGCTTAATGTAATTTATCTAATCCATTTAAACCTAGATTTTATCGTGGGCGTATGTATGATATAACACGTCTTTATAAGATCTTAAGACTATAAAAAGTGACATAGTAATATATATATACTGCTACACAGTTACTATTAGTAATATACTTTATTGATATATATTTTTTATGGGTTAAAATACGTGTGTAACCACGTCTACCAGTGGTTGTCGTAAGAAGCGACAGAGGGTAATTCTGCTGCATAACATCTTCAGTAATAAAAGAGTGGGAGCCAAGCATTGCACGATTGGGCCAACCTCGCACCGGTGAAATTACTACCCCCACCAAAAGATTGGCTTGAGGCAGTATTGCACTGTGTGCTAGGGTAATTGATATTTTAATCTAATTATTTATTTTCCTAGACTGTAAGAAAAGCCTTTTATTTGGTTTACGTTCCAACTGTTGCAGATATAACGAAACATAAATTTTAATTTTAATTATCTATTTATATACAAAAGCAAACTGGGTGGGTTTAGGAACAAAATTAAGTCTTTCTGCAATAAATAGATCATAATGCACTTACCTTAAATAAATATATAACCTGGCTTTCTTCAGCCATATTCTGCTAGGGCACAGAGGGTTGCTTTTTTATTTTATTTTGTTTTGTTATAATTTATATATACCCCAAATAATTGTAATTGCATAGCCTAAGCTTATCAAGTAAATGTTGTGTATACCTTAATTGTTATGCATATTAGATAAGTGATATTGTAATTTTATTTGGTTAAGGTTTAATATGTCTGATGTGGTGTACCTTTGGAATAAATAAAACAAAGACGAGTCTGTACGGTACTTTTGATCTCGAAAATCTCACGGATACGGGTTATATAGGCAGGTGAAACCGCGGGGCACAACTAGTTTTAAAATACAACTCAACTTTTGCAGCTTCTAATCAATGTCTTATTTTTCAATGTCTTCTCTATGATCTAAAGTGTGCAAACATTTAAAGTGCAGTGTATTATTAATGAGGATATATAATTTGAGCGCAAACAGGAAGCCATTACAAGACATATGATAGGAAATTGGTTTGAGACCGAGGCCATATCGCATCTGTAATGGAACTGTAAATAGCTATTGTTGTGCTATTTTATGTATGTTTTGTTGTTTGTGAATAGGTTAAGTTAGCATAAAAACACTATTGAAATAATTATAATATGTAAATATTCCTTTTAATCTATAACTGATAGATGAAAAAGTATATTCAATCTATAACGCACACTTTCGTGTTAATATTATAAATACGAAAGTTTGTGAGGATGTATGTATGCATGTTTGTTACTCTATCGCGCAAATCTACTCAGCCAAATATGACGAAACTTGATATATATAGGTAAGGTTTCAGAATAACATATAGGCTACTTTTAAGTCCGGAGTTGCCAAGTTACGCGGGTGAAAACACGGGTCAGTAGCCTATAATATAGCCTATGTCACTCAGTGAAGATACAGCTTTCTAATGGTGAAAGAATCTTTAATTTCGGTCCAGTATTTTTTGTGCCAGAACATTAGAACACACATCCAAAAAATGCTTCCATTTTATAATATCTGAATCTTAATTCCTTCCTTCTATTGAACCTTTTTCGTCGATCGAATAGTAATAAATCATCATTAATTTGTTGTTTCACGTAAATGAATTAGTTACTTTTTGTAATAAATAAAAAAGCAAATTGAGGCGTATTTCATAAATTGTTGACAATTTAAAACTTAAGAAATAACAATTAATTACATATTCTGTCATACTTATACACTTTAATTATTGAAATTGAACCGAAATCTAGACTGCGTTAATTAAAATTTACCGAAAGTTAATTAAGGAATTATCGGTATTAAGTAATCAAGTACTTAAACTTATAAGTACAGGCAGCACCGAAGGCTTTAACTGCAAACTGCGAGCAGATTACAGCCATTGTCCTCAGATAATACTTTTGGACAACACGACCAGAGATAATATAATACTATACTAGACACGATGACGTTTTTCATTCCTTAAGAGTAAGTAATTGATAAGGGATTTCCACTGTTTGTGTTTCATTTTTAATGTTCACTGATATACTGTAACTGAATACTTCAGTATGTTAATGAAATATATCCTGATTTTCAACTTATTATTGTTTTAAGTTTGACCTAAATACAACCATGTTACCTACTAATAAGCTCCAAAATAGTAAATTTGTTATCTCATTCTTACGACTTTTTTTAAACAAAATAAGTGTTGTATAAATAATTTTTTTTTCTTTATTTGCCGACGGCTTTTTGCGCTGACATGATATCTAGCTAGAATTGTGGATCGAAGTTTGTTAAAGATATCGACGAAAAGTGAAGAGACCCTTAAGCCTTACACATGCAAGGCTTAAGAGGAAGAGGTCTTAGAAGGAAATGTTAAAAACTTAGATTAACCTTAATTGAAAACAAAAAAACCATGCTCGCACAGCCAACTTTGCAGTCAAAAAACAGTAAATAACTTTTTGATACAGTTGTATTGCCGCTGTAGTTACCTTCTGACTTTTATATTTATTTATTTTACCCTTTAATGTGCTATACATTATACACAGTTAAATAAACTAGGATTTCAACAACATAATACATTCGGTGGTTTATCACTTAGTAGTGATCTCTACCAGGCAACCGAGCAGAAAGCACTGAGCGAGTTAAAAGAGCTACTTATAGTGTACATATTGGAAAAAATTAAAAAAATATAAACTGTCTGAAAAACTGGTCAAATTAATACCTAAATAGAGAGCGAGTGTAAAAATGCATTACTCGATTTAAATGTTTTATATTACAGAACAAGCATCGTTTCCTATATTTTAATTATTGACACACGCGGGGTTTATTCATACAATTTGTAGGCGCATTTGTTTATCTTACATAAGGCGTTACATAAGGACTTTCGCTGAGAACATTAGTCTGCGGGTGACCTAGTGCTAGGCTGGCGAAACGAGCGGTTAACCTGATGTAACGGATACTGATCTAGGTTTTGGCGCCAGACCGCATTCTTGCACTTTGCTATGGATATTTATTTATTTATTTAATTACTAGCTTTCCGCCCGCGGCTTCGCACGCGTGGGCTACTAATTTCTGTATTTTTAGAGGAGCACAACAAAAGTTTAAAAAAATTACGATCGCAGGACCAGTGATATATGCGCATGTCTATATTTTTTTTAACAATTTTCAATGGAAATAGGTTTGACTAAAATCTCACAGAGCGCGCGCCTCTTTAAAAATACAGAAAATAGAAGCC
>LQNK01000377.1:435966-457836 GCA_001586405.1 Phoebis sennae | reverse complement strand
TAAGATTTCTTTGTCAGAAAAATCCCAATAACATTTTTTTTTTGGCCCCACCCGGGATTCGAACCCGGGACCCCTCGATCTGTAGTCAAAGATGCAACCACTAGACCAACGAGGCAGTCGGTATCTATACTATTTATATAGTCTCTATATTATAAGGAGGAAATATTTGTTTGTTTGTATTGAATAGGCTCCGTAGCTATTGGACGATGTGGATAAAATTTTGTACAGAGATTCTTTGAAACCCCAGGAATGACATATGATAGTTTTTATCCCGAAAATCCTACGGGAACGGAATATACACGTGGGTAAAACCGCAGAGCTCGGCTAGTATTACTATAAATGACTACTTATCCTACTAATGTAAATGCAAAAGTTTGTGAGGATGTATGTATGTATGTAAATTTGTGACTCTTTCACGCAAAATCAACTGAACGGATTACGATGAAACTTTGTATACATGCAGGTAAGGGTTCAGAATAACTACTTTAAATCCCGGAGTTGCCAAGGGATCAGACGTTAGCGAGTGAAACCGCGACACGGCTAGTAGATAAAAATAAATATCTCGATGAATTCAAAGGAGAACAAAGTGATATCAATAATGAAGACAAATGTGGCCGGCGTCAAGTTAACAACTAATACCAGCGGGCGGCCAATAATGTCGTATGCACGTACGACATTGTATTCCAAACGTATGGACAAATAACATTTAATTTGTGCATAATCCCCGCGACTTCGCTCCCGTAGTTATTATTATTTATTCATAGAAAAGCTATTAACATTACAGTCAGTAGTCAGAACCAATTCGTTAGAAAGTTTATATGTTTTAAAATATTTAACAATTAGATTACGTCATGTTTTTGAGAAAAAAGTGTCAAAATGTCTGGGTGTTAATTTATCTATCATATGTATGTATTTACAAAAAATATGTTTAAGAATGTGCTTCAGTTGTCTTGTTTTCATAGTACAAGCTTTGCTTAGTTCGAGACTAGATGGCGTTGTGTTAAATGTCCAAATAAAATATGCTTTTCATAGAAAACGCCCAACCAAACATATTGATCCACATTTGTATATTTGTGATACATTTAATTTCGCACTCCTCAAATCATTTGTTTAAATATTTGCGCGGATTGTGCGCACTGACTATTCAAGCTGAAATGTTTTTCCCTGCTTATAATTTATAAGATTCTTTTAATTAAACGTAAACTTGAATAATTAATCCATTAAGCTTTTACAAACGAGCTCTGAATCCCAAAATATCACGTACATTGTAATAATTGAAGATTTTGGAAAATTTTGTTGCTAAAATACGTGAGTATGGAATGGAATTAGTTATAAATTTAATTTACACATTACATACATATAAAGCGGCAAAAGCTTGTTTAATTATTTTCTAAAACATTAAAAAAAATTTACGATTAAATTTAGCTACGCGATTTAAACCGCTAGGCCACACCAGAATTTCAAAAGTTTCTTTATAGAATTTGACCGGGTAGCATTACATCGAAAAAATAGCAATGTCACTGACACGCTAGTTTATATAAATATCAACAAAATATTGTAATATTGGTACATTTGGAGGTGCGATCCAGCATCGAGCAATGAAATGTTATCGCGATAACTGACGTCATTGGATACGTCTGATTCCAATCAACACGCCCACGCACCTTACAGTCCAGGGACGAACTAGCCTAAACCTGAAAGAAAACCTGAGTGAAATTCGATATGTTTTAAAAAAATCCGTTTATTGCCTTTACCAATTAAAACTTAAAAGTACATTAATCAATTAATCATTCATTTCTTTATAAAGAAATAGTAGGCAAAAGGGTTATATTCAGCATATGTTTTAAGAGACTCTTACTCCCGTATTCTAATACGTATCTGGAGCATTCCTCGATTTCACTCAACCAACGAAAATTTACATTCTGAGTCGGAAAGAAACTACTAACTCACGTTGAGAAAATTTCGGAGAAGAAAATTTAACACCTCCATCCATTACTTCGATCCATTTATTAAAATATTATATTTTTATGTTACTTCAATCATGAATTTTCGATTGAAATTTGTCATACGTCACATTTGACGTAACCTGAGTGAAAGTAAAATTAAACTAACTTCTTAGAATACGGGTGCTACCCCCGTATTCTAATCCGTACCTTGAGCATTCCTCGGCTCCACTCAACCTCAGTCACTATTCGGCCTCTTTGGTGGATATTCCAGTTATGTCAAACTTAGGATACCGAACAATATTTCTCAACGTCATATTTGACGTAACCTTAACCGTAGTTGAGTGGAGGAGTATCGAGGTAACTTCTTAGAATACAGGTGTTAGATCACGTACGGTTTAGGATCAAGAAAAATTATGATAGAAATCTTCTTAAATACTTTTTGCTCAAATTTAGTGGTAAGATTCTGTTGTCCGAGCAATAGTTTTGACGCAGTCAGCAAATACATCCGTATATGTTACGATATTTGAGCATCTGAATGTCATGTACTACATACCATTATGAAATGTGAAATATAGTAGTTTGAATAACAAAACGAAGTTAGTAACGAACTGAAGATGACGTTCGTAACACCTCCCCAAATATGGTCCTAGGTCTCGGAATAAATCCGGCTCTGTCGAGTGATAAATCTTCATACAATATTCGGTTACGAAGAGATATAAGCTATTACGGCACAGGAGAGCTCTATATTTCAGCACCAGTAAAGCAATGCTCACACGTATATTACTACGCTTTTACCGTCACCAATGCAGTTTAGAAATTTCTTTTTGTAAAATAAGTGTAGAAAAATGGTAGAAACTTTATTATACCATTACTTTATTTAAAGTTACAAAAAATAGGTTAAACTTTTGTTATGAATAGACATCTTGATTAATATTCTTAATCGGAATAATTGTCTGTTTGTTAGTTTTATGGCATTCTTCGAAACGCCAGGTGGACTGATAAAAAAATCATTTGTATTACGATAGGTAGGTGCCATAATTATAATTGAAAAAGAAAGAAAAATACATTTATAATGAATGTACTTCTGAATATTAATTTAGGCATTTTGATCTAAATGCGCAAACACCTAGCAGATAATCTAAAAACAAGACTTACTTAATATACATGAATTCATGAGAACGTAAATGAGTTTAATGAAAAAAAATCCACGCCATTTTTTGAAACGGCCTTGTCAAAAAGGCTTTTTTTAATTATCCACTTCCGAGAATCAAGGAATTACTTACTGAGCTTAAGTAGTTCGTTTTAATTGTGTTTTAATAGTTTTTAATTTTACAAAAACATAGGAAGTATCTTCAGAACTATTAATGGATTATCCATATGTATGTTAATTATTTTGTTGTTGATTATAATTATTGTTCTTATTATTATCACATTTAAACCATGTAAATGTTGTTAAATGTGCTTGTCGCTGATTTTTTCTCTCATGAAATTTGTTGGATTCTTACATTCCACATTTATTTTTTCATTACAATTTACATATAGACATTACGGAGCACATTTTCACTGCCATAAAATTGATGTCGATGTAATTATGTATACAGATAGTTTGACGATAAAGTTTACCTCAGGTATAGACGGAGTTTTGGTAAAGGCTCTTGTTTCTTTAGACCTCTAATAGAGTTTTTTAAAGCTATCTGCATAATTACTACACTAATACTTTTAGCTAAAATAATGCAGAAACACAGTTTTAATGTATTTATGCAGAATCTCAAAATTTTAATTAACAAACAATATATACGTCATATTTTTTTCTGCAAATTCGATAATGATGTTCGAAATTCGAAATTTATTTATTTATTTAAGGTCAACCAATAATTACTTACACTATGCTTAGATGATAAAAATATACATAAATGATACATTTATAAGTGTAGTAATTAAATTATAGGTTAACACCACATGCAAGGGTAACGGTTAATTCTAAGAAAATTCCTTGTGATAAACCCATTTTTATAAAATATAAATTATTATTTTGACAAAAAATCCACCAACATACATGTTTAGTACTCAACTATTCGCAAACTAACATTATAATTCGCAGAATATAGGTTATACTTTGTCAAAATTTCCACAGCAATTATCCAGTTAGCAACCATGAACCACCCTTAGTAAGACAGCCGGCGCCTGAGCGGCGCGCGCCTGATTACAACCTCAATTAACACCTACCTACGCTTGACAACGGGACATCAACACATCGGAATTAATATCCGATCAATGTTGGACGTCATAGACACGTTTATGCAAATGTCAGTTGGCTGTATGGCTCCGAGCCTTTGCCTTGGACGTCAATCTTTTGACATTTCCTTTTACATATTTAAGCTGTTTTTCGGTCTTATATAGGGTGACTTTTAAAAGCAAATTTTTCGATTTAAAACGTCGTCTTTCATAAAATGTTAACTCCCAGTCATATGAATGACAAAGGAACACCAAAAATTATTGTAACTTTTGCCTTTATTTTGTGAAGTTTTCGAAAAAATTGATAATGCAAGAGATGTCGACATTAGACAAGTTTCATGCAGGTATTTTTTTTAATTCTACATGTGTTTGAAGGTTAGTGTTGCATTTTTTTAAATAAAAAAACATTTGTTATAATTACTAACAATAGTTATTATAAGATATGTTTGCAAGGTTATAAATGGTTTATACAAACTTATTATATATTCGCGTCAAAGGACATATTTCAAGGCAATAAAGCATCTTTATATTTAGAGCTTATAGGGTTACCAGTTCCGTTCCGAGTAATTATTCAAGGTATTAACAGAGGTCTGAACTAATTTGAATAAAACTTTATATCCGTCCACAATTTGTAACTATGTAAATTGGAATTTATGGAATTATTACGGATTCGCAATGCTTAACTATTATAATGAATGACATTTAAAATAATGTATTAATTTTTACACAGTTTTAAATAGATAATGAGCCTAAGTCTCTCATAATTTTTGTAACGTCAATGAAGTAAATTAAGATTATCATTATATTATATAGAAAAAATATAAACCTGTAAGATACGTATAACCCAGTACACTAAACTAATTCAATTGTATTAAATAATGGCAGTGTTGTTGTTTTACAATTCTGCCAGTGTCTGTTACTTGTAAAATACGTATAAGCCTCTAATAAAACAATATTCTATTTAAACATTATTTCCATACTTTTGCCTCATCCACCGTAATAATCGCAAGTAGAGGGAATAGCAGTCCCAGCGCAATTATTTTGTGTTTAGCCCACATTTCCGTGACATATTGGGAATTGTGCGTACTCCTGTCAACTGTCACGTGTTACACTTGTTTAATTCATTCCTGTATGCTGAATGAAAAACTAGGCCCAAACAGTGCGGAATGTCTATTACATTGTTATAAAATCAAATACTTTAAACCTAATCTATTCTTCAAAATAGACTTAATTGTAATACATTTAAAGTAGTTACGAATAGTTATACTTAAAATTCTACTACCGATTTAGAAGATTTATTCTACCAAAGCTACCAAAAAATCAATTAAAATTTTGTATTCTACTAATCAACTATATTTTCTTTATCTACAATAAAAATCGCAACTGGAGGGAATATTGGTCCCAGAGCAATTATTTCGTGTTTAACCCGCATTTCCGAGGCATATTGGGAACTCATGTGTCCTGTCATCTGTCACACGTGACAGTTATTGAATTCATTCTTTTTTTTCGTAATGCTGTATTGGAAACCTGGACGGATACCGACGAATCTGATTATTTGTGAGCAACTTGAATATTAGAGATAAATTATTTATGGTTGAACATTTTTTTAAACTGATTAATTTCTTCATCTTTTTGTAATAGTGCTAGTACCAAAGTCTTAGACGGATTTCATCAATGTATATAGAAGAAACAGTTACACCAACTTGTTATCTTTTTTGGATTTCTAAATAGAAGCATCATCAAATTTAATACCTATATGTTTATTGCTCGGTAAACAATCAGCAGAGATAAAAAACAAAAATTGTGTTTGTGTTATTTAAACAGCATTCTGTTTACCCTCACTTAAGTGGACTTAAAATTCGCTCTAGCAAAAGAACAGTTGTCCCTTCAAACTACTTGAACATTTTAAACCTTGCTTAGTAAAAAATTAATACTATATTGCAAAATTTCTAACAAAAATTTTATTACAACATTGACCAATTTTCATTAGCTAGTAATTATCGCATTCAAAATATATGTACACGCAACTATATACATAAGTGTAAAGTTAGGTTCTGTTTGCGTCTGCTCATACATTCTCTCTTGCATAAGAGTGTGCAACGTTAATTTTAGAATAATTTGTTGTTGTAACCGAGCAATGTATACGGTAATGACTAATATTTGTGCATTTTGCATGTATGTGAGATTTAGATTAAGAATAAATTAAGTATGTACCCTTTCCCTATACCTTTCAAAAATACATGAATCATAGATATCGCAATCAATGTATATAATTGTAGACGGCTAGCATTAAAAAAACGAACGTTTTACAAAGTATTTGATTCGTCATGATATTTTACTACTAAAAAATGCTGACAAACGTATGTCACACGTTTTTGTCGACGGTGATATTCATTAGAGCGAAATACGTGAATTTATACTTGCATTTCTGCATATCAAAGGGAAAAAACCTGTATTATCGGTGTAAAAACGATATTTGTTCTTTTTCTCTCCATTTGCTTAATGTTAGGACATAATTTAGAGAGGCATTTGAGGTAAATTATCAGAAATAATTTTTCATATTTCATTTTTATTTCAGTTTTAAATAGATAATGAGCCTAAGTCTCTCATAATTTTTGTAACGTCAATGAAGTAAATTAAGATTATCATTATATTATATAGAAAAAATATAAACCTGTAAAATACGTATAACCCAGTACACTAAATTAATTCAATTGTATTAAATAATGGCAGTGTTGTTGTTTTACAATTCTGCCAGTGTCTGTTACTTGTAAAATACGTATAAGCCTCTAATAAAACAATATTCTATTTAAACATTATTTCCATACTTTTGCCTCATCCACCGTAATAATCGCAAGTAGAGGGAATAGCAGTCCCAGCGCAATTATTTTGTGTTTAGCCCACATTTCCGTGACATATTGGGAATTGTGCGTACTCCTGTCAACTGTCACGTGTTACACTTGTTTAATTCATTCCTGTATGCTGAATGAAAAACTAGGCCCAAACAGTGCGGAATGTCTATTACATTGTTATAAAATCAAATACTTTAAACCTAATCTATTCTTCAAAATAGACTTAATTGTAATACATTTAAAGTAGTTACGAATAGTTATACTTAAAATTCTACTACCGATTTAGAAGATTTATTCTACCAAAGCTACCAAAAAATCAATTAAAATTTTGTATTCTACTAATCAACTATATTTTCTTTATCTACAATAAAAATCGCAACTGGAGGGAATATTGGTCCCAGAGCAATTATTTCGTGTTTAACCCGCATTTCCGAGGCATATTGGGAACTCATGTGTCCTGTCATCTGTCACACGTGACAGTTATTGAATTCATTCTTTTTTTTCGTAATGCTGTATTGGAAACCTGGACGGATACCGACGAATCTGATTATTTGTGAGCAACTTGAATATTAGAGATAAATTATTTATGGTTGAACATTTTTTTAAACTGATTAATTTCTTCATCTTTTTGTAATAGTGCTAGTACCAAAGTCTTAGACGGATTTTATCAATGTATATAGAAGAAACAGTTACACCAACTTGTTATCTTTTTTGGATTTCTAAATAGAAGCATCATCAAATTTAATACCCATATGTTTATTGCTCGGTAAACAATCAGCAGAGATAAAAAACAAAAATTGTGTTTGTGTTATTTAAACAGCATTCTGTTTACCCTCACTTAAGTGGACTTAAAATTCGCTCTAGCAAAAGAACAGTTGTCCCTTCAAACTACTTGAACATTTTAAACCTTGCTTAATAAAAAATTAATACTATATTGCAAAATTTCTAACAAAAATTTTATTACAACATTGACCAATTTTCATTAGCTAGTAATTATCGCATTCAAAATATATGTACACGCAACTATATACATAAGTGTAAAGTTAGGTTCTGTTTGCGTCTGCTCAAACATTCTCTCTTGCATAAGAGTGTGCAACGTTAATTTTAGAATAATTTGTTGTTGTAACCGTGCAATGGATATGGTAATGACTAATATTTGTGCATTTTGCATGTATGTGAGATTTAGATTAAGAATAAATTAAGTATGTACCCTTTCCTTATACCTTTCAAGTATACATGAATCATAGGTGTCGCAATCAATGTATATTGTATACTATTGTAGACATCTAGCATTAAAAAGCGAACGTTTTACAAAGTATTCGATTCGTCATGATATTTTACTACTAAAAAATGCTGACAAACGTATGTCACACGTTTTTGTCGACGGTGATATTCATTAGAGCGAAATACGTGAATTTATACTTGCATTTCTGCATATCAAAGGGAAAAAACCTGTATTATCGGTGTAAAAACGATATTTGTTCTTTTTCTCTCCATTTGCTTAATGTTAGGACATAATTTAGAGAGGCATTTGAGGTAAATTATCAGAAATAATTTTTCATATTTCAAAACAAACCAACATTATTTTTTGCTTAACAATACATAGATATAGTATAAGTATACTTAGAGAATTATTTAACTGTCTATACCATAGTATGATATGGAACATATCACTACTACTTTTAGACAGAGCCATGGCATTTTTTTTTATTATATTACAGCAGGCAAGCGGGGCATACGTTTCACCTGATGTTAAGTGACTGACCGCAGCCCATGAACATCTACAACACCAAAGTATCGCAGATGCCTAAAGGAAGAGAAGAGGATAAGTTGCCTATTTATATTTATTTATTGTTTCTTTTACACCATTTTCCATACAATTATTATCAGTAAATTCAAGAGTATTTCAAACAACTTATATCGTTCTGAAACTCCAAATAACAGGATCCAATTTCCGTCCCAACCAGTAAACAGAAGGTGTTAAAGTTAACAGTTTGGTTAAAAGATAAGATTAATGTATTTATTGGTTCATTGACTTTATATATGTTGCTAAGTGGTTTATTTGGTACGAACATTTAAACGTGGTGTCAAATCGGTGGTAGGTACAAAAAAATATTTTAATCTAATCTATCTAATTCTAGTATTTCTAAGCACTGAACATTCTTTTTTCTGTGGCAGGTTTTGCACTAAAATTTTTCATTAATTTATGGTTTTAAGGGGTCAAGTCTAAAAGGTAAAAACGAGATCCAATTAGGTACTAAGCCTTCGTTGTTTGTCAGTCTGTCATTAGGTTGTATCTCATAGATCTTAATATGCGTTAAAGCCGATAATTTCACAAATTATGCATTTTCACAGCAAATACTAAAGTAAAATATAAAAAGTAAATATTAAAGGGGGATATATTCGTACACGAATCCGACTCGGACTTGGCCAAGTTTTCTAGATTTTGTAACCAACATACAAACCTATATACAATATCCAATATTTATAATACAGAAAATAAATGATGGGAAATATCTTTAGTTTATTCTTTTAAAATAAATTGAATACCTTTACGGTAATTACATTTCAATCAAGACGTAAATACATAATGATATAATTGGTATAAATAACTGTATAATTGTAAGGCTTTCTTGAATAACTAAATAAACAGACTGTACAGTAATTTATTCAGAAATGAACTATTTAAAGATGTATTTTACATTATAGAGTTACAACTAATAAAGTAGGATCCTTATTACTTACTAATATTGTAAATGCGATAATATCTCTATCTGTTTGTCGGTCTCTTCTTCTAACCTAAACTACTGAATCAATTCGGATGAAATTTTGTACAAGATTGTCTGGAACCCAAGAAAGGAGATAGAATAATTTTTATCCTCAACATCTCACGGGCTCGGGGAATGTATGCGGTTGAAATCGGGCACTTAAATTTTATAATATTTAATTTTATAATTTACTAGCTGCGCACCAGGGCTTCGCTCCCGTGGGAATATCGGGATGATATATAGCCTTCCTCGATAAATGGGCTATCTAATACTAAAATAATTTTTCAAATCGGACCAGTAGTTTCTGAGATTAGCGCGTTCAAACAATCAAACAAACTCTTCAGCTTTATTATATTATATAGTATAGATAATATTAGTGGATACAAATATTTTGGGCCAGTATGAAGCCAAACAGCAACAACACATCATAATGAAAGCCAAAAGCATTCATTATTTCTCTTTAAAATACAAAGCAGCAATTATAGCATCTCTTAAACAAAGTAAAATAGCGCACAAATATCCAAACATTTATAATATTAGTGGATACAAATATTGTGGGCAAAGAAGCCAAACATAGCAACAACATATCATAATTAATTCCATAAGCATTCATCATTTCTCTTTAAAATACAAAGCAGCAATTATAGCATCTCTTAAACGAAGTAAAACAGAATAAAATAATTATTTGATTTGTGTTGCAATCTAAAAATAATTGGTCAGGATCAAAGACCTCTGTCTCGAATTGGTTCGTAATGACGACATTCCCCCAGGACACACCAGTCTCGAGCAAGCTTCTTTTAAATCCAATATTTTCCCATCGCCCACCTTACAAGAAAAAAACACCCACTTTTCTGAAACGTTACACTAATTAATGCTTGTTTAACGTTCAACAATGTATCAAAGATTATGGATAGATTGTTGTCAGATTATATGAAGTTAGATAGACACAAGTATCAGACTATCGTCGATAGGGTATGGAAATCAAAGTGGAAAAAGATGGTTTTGTCTAACTTTAGTAAGCACAACAAGGGATAGATAGATATTGAAAACGGCCGTAAATGGTTGGTAATTAATGCTTTTTAAATGTAAATATTTATTAACGGAATTGTAAAGTCATAAAAATGTAGATAACTAGGACTTTTAATGGATATAAGTATTGTGTAATGTCCCTATATTGTTCATTAGAGACGGTACTATTCTCGCTGGGAACTTATGGTCTATCTATACCAATATTATAAAGAAAAGATTTGATTTTTCGTTTGTTTGAATTGAATAGGCGCTGAAACTGGACCGATTTGGATGAAACTTTTAAATTTATCCGCGACGGTTTTTCGAAATTGCCTAAATTAATTTTAGTTATTAGTTTTTATTTATTTCTAGTTCATATTGCTAGGTGCTGCGTATATTAAATAAATTTATTATTTCTGTCTTCAATGTTTTATTTTTTAGTGCTAGCAATTCGCAACCTACTTACGACAGGAAAATAGTAACTACATAAATACAAAATAAATGCACATGTGTTCCAATTAAAAAGCATTTTTACATAAATAACCAACAATACTAATAGTATGATATTTGACAGAGATAATAATGATAATAACTAACAATTGCTATACTTTTATTATCCTGACTTCCTCATTTTAATTACCTTTGAATACGATTTTAAGTGGAAAATGGTTCATGGGATGTCGGATTAATTGATGATTATATACCTAAGGTAGTTAGCGTTTCTGACTAAGAACTCACTCACAGACAAACGTATGTATCTCTTCCTTACATTGTGTTGCAAACTTATAGACGACTTTATATGTTGTTATTATAATGTTGTTCGTCATAGAAATGTTCTGTGATTCTACAGAACCAATAGAACTAGGCTGATAACAAATCATTTATAAAATTAATAAAATTTGCATGCCTTGATTAAAGGCAGAATGTGTAAGATATACATACTAATTTACTAACATCTTATGTAACTACATTCAGCAAATAAAGTTATATGAATTTGAATTTGAATTATTAATCAACTGAGGGTAGATGGGTCGTGACGTCAATAAGACCTACGAACACTAAGATGCGTCTGTTACTCATGGAAATAGTGAACGCAGGTATCTTTAACAGGACTTTGACAATTGAAGTGACATTTGCAAATAAATATGGCAACATAAACTTGTTGTAACATGACATTACAAATTACTATAATAAATTATATTAGGCATTCATTCCTCGAAAATTTAAATGATTATTGTAAGGGCTGCGATTTGACTGGCTCGCCACTACACACAACACGAGCGCAGGCGCACGTCCGATTTGAACCACGTCCGTTACACTACTAACCGATTAACAACTACCCCCCAGTACATGAGACAATGTATATCTGTGGAGGATGGTATTATTCCTCCAACAAAAAGGGCCTTTCGACCAGTCCAAACCGCAGGACTAGCTGGCCATTAGGCCACGAGGATTGATGAAGAAGTGGTATATTATATGCTTAGCGACGAAAAAATTTCAACATCGTGATTTAGGAATTGTGTCTTCACGTGACGCCACATATCTATTTGAGAGATACAAATTGCAAACACTACAACTATATATAAATATAACTAATGACAACAAACATACTCGAAAAACCCTTCCTCTGTCGCAGTCAGTAAAAACAATACAGACAAACCCTTTGAAGCAACATGTTCAAACAAGCTATTACATGGAATTAGGTCGAACATTCGACTGCATTTTCCTCTATACCCCCATCGGCTCATCAGTTAGCTATCTACTAGGGTTTTCAATCAATTGCACCGGAATAGGGATGTACGATAATTATAGTTTGTGTCGATAGTTTTGGAATTTAATACTTGTTTATCAGAAATCAAAATCAATTTTGATAAATTTGTGAACCAATTTTCATTACAAAAATCTTTGAATGTGTAATTCTAAGTAGTGTAAAAAAATAAAATTAACTAGTTTTTAGTTGTTGTTCAAGTCCATATCAGATTTTGCTGTAGCAAAATATACGAAGAGAATAAGTATTTTTAAACTAAAATATTATCTTCACATTTCAAATCTGTATCTGCAACAGATTTCTATCGATATTGCACATCCCTATCGTTCTAGGCTACCCAAATCCGGGCATCGACCCGCCTCGCAATATTGACGGAACGAAACAGGAAAATTCCTCAATTATACGGAACATTCCTACATAAAAGTTCACATTTACAGAAATACTCCAATTGAAGAAGTAACAAAATTTCTCACTTTCTTTTGTAAACATAATACAACGATGGCCCATTTCATCAAACTGTTTAAATTACGAAATTTCTTCGTGTTACAAAACTATCGATATATCACATTTCTATCGATAGGTACATCCCTAGCTCCAGGCTAAATGACTGCCCGCATCCGGTCAGCGACCCCGCTTGCAATCTGGACGGAACGGACGCAGGAAAATTCCTCAATTATACGGGAAACGATACGATACTAAGTGAGGAATTGTGAACTATTGGACGCAATATCGATATAATTGTGTACAACTCTTTAATATGTATGGATGTAGATTGTTTGCTTAGTGATTTTTATATCTTTTGCGTTTAAAAATCTTAATGTAATTTAAAAAAACGCTTATAAGCTGAATAAATTAGGAAATTATAAACGAATATTTTTCGGAAATAACCGACCTTAAGTGAAATTAGAGAGAAGGTATAGAATACAATTAATTTTAAAACAATTATTATTAAAGAAAATATTATTTTAATTTTAATTATTGTCTTACTTAACTCTCTCTAACCTGACCTAACATACAAAATATCTGGTGAAAGAAAACATTCTCAACTAACATTATAAAGAGGAAAACTGTGTTTGTTTGTAATAAATAGGCCCAAAAACTACTGGACCGATTTTAAAAATTCTTTCACCATTCGAAAGCTACATTATTCACAAGTAACATAGGCTATATTTTATAGGCTAAACTAGCGACCCGCCCCGGCTTCGCACGGGTGCAATGCTGATATACTATCGCGGAGTTTTCTGTAGACCTTTTCATTGTGTATAATACTTAGTACATTATTTTGATAAATCTCGTAGGATTCAGCCTGCGTTTGCAATGTAAGCGGAAAAAATGTAATTTTATTTGCTACATCACATTAGAAACCTCAAAAATAACAGTATTTGTCCACTATTTAATGGATGATATTATACATAAAAACCTTCCTCATGAGTTACTCTATCTATTAAAAAAAACCGCATCAAAATCCGTTGCGTAGTTTTAAAGATTTGAGCGTTCATAGGGACATACAACATGACACATGACAGAAAAAGCGACTTTGTTTTATACTATGTAGTGATATATAAAATTATGCTACGGGAACGTAACCGCGTGGTTCAGCTAGTATATACTATATAGATTATAATCAAACTCTTAGCATTCTGTTCACGTCCAAACAGTATGAAATGCGGGTATTTATGCAAACCGACTCATTATTGCAAATACAATGTTTGGCAAAGATGCGACTATTGGCAGTGAATAGCTATTCAAACTTTAAATCAGGTCTTCCCACTATTTTATTAGAAATATACACTTATTACTACACTATCTTTAAATTTAAATAAAACAAAACATGTGATATCATCGAAAATATACTATAATTTGAGGGATCTTTTTTTAACCAACTTTCAAAATAGTAGGTTCTCAATTCGACTGTATGTTTTTTTATGTATGTAACCGTATATCTTCGGCATTTATAGACCGATTAAAACTTAACATGATTTACCTTTATACTTAATATTCCTGTTTTCGACTATCAGTGTGCATCTCGATAACAGTGCTTACCTGTAACAAAAAACATATATTAATTTAACAAAAACAAAAATAAAGTAAACTGTTTTCGCTATTCATATACCGCATTAAAAGTCTATCTAGAAAGAAAGAAGAGAAAGAAAAAATATTTATTTCTTCGAACACAAAATAAAAATACAGGTGATTAACAACATTTAACAAAAGGATGGTGTACTGTGTTCTTAGAAAAAGGTCCGTCTCAGCATAAGTCAGGTCTTACGACCACAACACAGATATTCTGCCTAAAACCTATAGAGGGATTATTATCTCAAGATTGATAAAACATGGAAGCCTTTTTCAAAAGGATAAGAATCCAAAATCGTATTATTAAGTCATAAAATGGTATAACAATCTAAAAGAAGTCCTTTATAAGAAGTTCTGCTTGTCGTGAGTCCATTATTTAAGTAACCCAATTTTAGCTTTCAGACGTACCGTTGCCTAGCAACCTAGTGTCACTGAAAGCTAGGAACAGCAAGTCGAAATGTATAATTGACTGTTGATTTAGTAGTTCAAAATCTAGGACAAATTAAGATTTAATTGTGAATGGAAAATCTTTTATTGCAAGCAAAAAATACAAAGAAGAAAGATGGATGATGAAGACTTATTGATTTTTTTAAAGTAAATGTATCTTTAACAATTATAATCAATCAGAAAAAATGTTTATTAGTTATTACATTAGACTTGATCTTCGATGGTATGTGTTTGATTACCAACTACAATGTTTATCACATACTAATTTTCCCGAGTAGAAAATTAGTATGTAATGAACATTGCAATTTTCTACTGCCTGGGTGTTCATTTATATATTTTTAAGTATGTCTATCAGATATCTAGTTTCCATAGTAGAAGCTTTGCTTAAGTTGGGACTAGATGGCGTAGAGTTAAATATCCCTGCATATTTTTTTGTAAGGCGGAATACGAAATTTAAAGCTGTATGTAGGCTCTTTAAAAATCACTGAGGGTAGGGTTTAGGCGTGCGTGATCCCCACAGAACGTCACGTGTTTCACGCCACACGTGACACGTTTTACAATACATAATATATTATGAAAAGCCATTTCCTGCTGTCTACTCTATGTATGCTTAGATCTTTAAAAATAACACCCGAATTTTCTTGCGACTTAAATAAAGTAATTTTAAAGGATTTTAAACGCGGTTACATTACATTATTATTAACGCGATGTTTCGAACACTTTACATAAAGTTATAAAATAAATAAAGTTATTATTATTTTACTGCGAGCGTCGAGACTAAGATGACAGTTGTCTTCATGAGTGTTTCAAAAATTGTGTCTACCTCCACTTATTTCCACGATGATATTTGGAAACTTGGCTTGATGCGGCTTTTTAATAGTGTTTTAAGAGGGAGGTAAATAACATGCATAATATAGAACTAATAAATAAACAATCTTGAATAAAAGTCTCATATTGTATTCATTTACCATCTGTAGTTGTTTTGATTACGAAGAATTGAACTAAACCTTTCCTCATTATTTTTTATTTCAAAATTCTCCCCAATCGAACAATACAATTGACAGTTCCACGAAAAAAAAAATTATATCGTAAGAGTTTTGTGAGTAAAGGATATTTCTTCATTGGGCCAATTGAATCGAATTAAATTGTATTAGCCTCTGCAATTGCTAAATCCCACAATTCGTTTTAGTGGTTTGACATTTCTCGTCACGGTAGCGGGGGACAATGAAAATCGCTTTATTATGCATTCGTTTCGTCGTTTTTCACTTTTAAACGGATTTTGTAAGGCTAATACTTTGATACTTGTAAATTCTTTGCTCTTAACTTTATTTGTATTTTACTTCTAAAATAGTTTTATTTTAATTGTTTTTTATTATCGAAATCTTAAAACTGAATTAATAATGATTTCTATTTAGTGAAATTGTTTGTTATTCAATTTAGCTCTAATTTTACAAATATCTTGCATGCAGTGCTTATTCTTAAATTAGTTATACATTAAGTTCTAATTTATTTGTATCATATTTTGTTTTTTTTTTTTCAATGTATTAACTGTGAATGAGCCAATAAAAGAAATACCATGTTGCATGTTTCTAACCGAGTTCAAGAAAAGGAGGTTCTCAATTCGACTGTATTTTTTATGTTACCGCATATCTCCAGTGTTTTAAATCTTGGAAAATTCTTTTTGCATTCAAAAGATAAGAATGTCCGTGATATCTTGACGTCCATAGAAATTTTCTCAAAGTGAAAAATATTCCAGGGAACTCCTCAGAAGTTAACAGAATGAAGCTCTGCGATAAAGTTTTAAGGATGTAGTGATATATCACTTAATTCTAACTATAAGACTGAATTGTGACTAGCCCAAAACACGTAGTCTGTAGCCTGAAGTCTTGATGTGGGCATATACCACTCCGTCTGGCCTATGAGGTGTCAATTTATCTATAGTAAGTATTTACAAAAAAAAGTATGTCTAATTTCAATAGTACAAGCTTTGAGAACTAGAGGGCGTAGTGTTAAAGGTACTAGATTGATATATATAAAATATATAATATAATCCCGAATTTAACACGAGTAAAGCCGCGGGCAAATGTCAGTGAATGTATAAAATTAAATAAAAAAATTTAAAGTTTTACGCCATAATGCTTCAATTAAAATAATATAAATATCAGCCGTAGTGTAATAGAATGGTTTAACGATTGCATATAATGGGATATATTGCAGCGGTAATTAAGTTAATATTTGACATTTATCGAAAGGTTTGCAACAGGTATCGTTTAGAAACGTCGAATAATTACGTGTCAATTTCAATGCATATCGTAATTTTAATATTTGTTTGATAGCCTAAGTTTTCATAATAACTAAGAGAAAGACTTGTCTGTATCTACTTCACGCCTAAATCACTAAACCGATTTGGATTAAATTTTGTACTAAGATTATTGGAAAGAAAGGACTTATAGCTTTTATCCCGGAAAACTCATGGGAATATAAGATATACGCGGATGAAACCGTAGAACACAGCTAGTTTTCAATAAATTACGATGATCTTATTATCACAGTTTAAAAATGAATATTAATTTTCTTGGAAATGCAGTAGTAATATTAATTCTAGCTAAATTCAGCGCTTCGCTGTGGTTTTGATTAGATAGTTGCCGTAGCAACGGTTGCTATGGTAACCAACTATATGTAAGTCGATAATTATGCTTCTTACGGTCGTTAAAGTTTTGGAGTGCTTTATTATTAGGTACTTAGTAAGGTTGTATAATAAAACCGCGTTTAAAATCCTGTAAAGATTATTTTTATTCTATTAGATACTATGTGAAAAAATGTAACGTTCATCTAAGGAACTGCTGTTAACAATATAAATGTTCTGATGTTTTTTTGTGTTCCATTTTTAAAGATGGCGGCCGCGGGATGAACGTTGCAGCTACACAAATTTCACACCTACCCTTCTATAAAATAAAATATACATTTTTATTTAATCCCCTGTAGAAGTTTTTGAATTAATAAATTGAAATTCTTAAATCAGTTTCATTCATAATATTTATGAATCATTTTAACTGATTTTGTTTCAAGTGATTACTTTAAATAAAATCGTAACGCTATACCTAATTATTTAAATATATTACCTAATAATATAGAGATATATTACCATAAAATAACTATCGTACGTCATTCCTAAAATACATTTATCGTAGAATAATTACGTAGCATGCGGATTACTCATAAAAATGTGAAAAATCTAGACATTTCTTAAAACAATTCTCAAGTAAATCAATCTGTTTCCACGCGTAGGCATTCAACTACTTCGTGGCTTGAACACACTAAAAACTTGATCATGCTTGCATGGGCTGAGTGCCTAGATTAGGGATATCGAGTTTTTGGACTTTGGGAGTTTCAATTGGGTGTATTTTGTTACGTATAGAGTGCTCTATCTACGTATTATGGGAATACGATTGTAGTCACATACTTTTGTCACATTTTATCATGGATCACGGGGCATTTCAAAACTTCAAAATACTGATCATTGTTGAAAATACAATTCTCCGACTTTTCGAATACTTATCAGCAAACGTAGTCAAGGTCGTATTACAACCGCGTTTAAAATCCATTAAAAAGCACTTGCATTCAATATGAAAAACACTCGCATGAAAACAAACAAGAATTACTTGACTTTTAAGATTTACATAACAATGTTAGAAATATACATTAGAACTAAAATCTTCGAATATTCCCAGCTGTAAGTTTCAGGCGAAGATATTCAAGTAATTCGTGTTTTGAACAAAGCTTCAGAACGTGATCATCCTTGCATATGCAAGTGATTGGGGATATCTAGTCCATGACACTTTGAAAGTTTTAATACAGTGAATTTTGTCAGTGTGTGACATAGGCTAGCCGCACTCACGCAATAATATTGACAGTACTGTATTGTCAATAATATTGTGTGTGTGCGGCGTGTATTGTGGTATTTTTGTATGTAATAAATTACTGACAATATTATATGAATAAATACCGCATTACACGCCACAATATTATTGACAATAATGTACAGTATTGTCAATAATATTGTGTGTGTGGATAGCCTAAAAGAACAGAACCTGAGAAGAAATACACACAAACAATAGTTGCTTTTCGGTAATAATGATTTCAAAAACTGAATTTCTAGTGAAATACATTTCACATTTTAGATATAACATGTACATTTCACATAAAAGCTGGTAAAATTATACCTTACAGAGAAAACACAATAACATTGATTTGAATATAATGACAACGGTATTATTTGTATAAATGTTACATAATTTTATACTACACACCAGCCCTTGTTTTATTGAAGTTTCTAATAGGTTTTTAATATGGATATGTAATACACATTAAATTTAGTTCCTTATAAACTTATGCCTGTGGTTTTCTCGCGCGTAATCATTATAAGTTGTAGAATATGTGTTATTCTAATTTATAAGCTGTATTACTGTAAAGATTCACCTAAATCGAGTCTGCAGTTTCATATCGGGGTATAATAGGAATGGCATCATACAATTTTTAGCTTACCACAGACAGACACCTCCCCAAAACATGGTCAAGTTCTCGTAATATAAGAAAAGGTTTTGAAAAATAGCGAATAATGACATTTTAGATGACGTTAATATTAAAACGTGTTACATAGAATTTTACGAGTCTATTTCTATAATTAGATATTTCCAAATATCCATATTTATTGACAAACTTATTTCATAAATTCAAAGATTAACGTCACGAAATGCATAGTTTCATTTAAATATATAAATGATACTGAGAAATGTTTTTAATGACGTAAGTTCAGTGATTTGTTATATATTCGTTATTTAAAATTAATCAACCACAACATTGTTCTTCAAATATTGTGGTTTTGCGCAATAGCGGAATAGTACTGAATAAATGATATTCTTTGTGCTATGTTATTTATTGATTTAGGTTGTTTTTATTTATTTTTTTTTTTATACTAGGATAGGCAAAAATTTGGCCACTGTATCGCCTGATGGAAAACGAAAACGCGGCCTAGGGTGGTGCATGCTTGCCTAGTAAAAGCCTATTCACATTTGCTTTGAACTTCTCCAAATTGTAGTTACTAGGGAAGATGGAACGTGGGAGACGGTTCCATTCTTTACAAGTCCGAATTAAAAAAGATGATGCGAAAAAAAGTAAAAAAATCCCTATCCTATATTTTAAGGGATGAATAAATAAAATCTATTATGGAGTGTGTTATAAAGAATCAAAAAATATCATGATAATAAACGCTTCCAACAAAACTCATTAGTAACTATAAAACCATTATCAATCAGGGCCGGATTAAGGAAGACCCATGGAGGCAAATTAAATTAAATTAAAAAATTTTTATTTATCAAATAATACATAATTGGTTACAAATTAAAGTGGATCACATTAAAATTCATTCATCCCAATTTGTCCTACATTCCGCATAGTAAAAATTTTATCTCTGAAGGCAGGGTCGTCCCGTAAAAATTACAACTTACAATTGTACATGATTTTTTAGGTAAATTCATCCTGGCAAACAAATGCACATCTGCGCTAGCCGAAAAATGAACGACAAGTGATACAGAAGACATGTCAGGTAAGCGTGGAAAAGAGAAGTAACAGATATCTTCGTTGCTATTTCCTTCACATAATGTAGATGAAAAAATCTTAAAATATAAAAGGCAAGAGTTGTTTTCGTAGAATCAACGCACAGGCCAAACTCTTGAGGCTAGAAACTTGAAATTTGGCACACGTATTCTTGAATAGTTGTAGAATTTCACTAAGGAAGGATTTTTCAAAACTCAACTTCTAAGGGTGCGAAATAAATTTTTAAAAAAAGGATATGAAAAAAAAGTCTTTAGACCTCAACCTCGCATTAACCACTGAATGGATTAAGATAAAACTTTACACGTTAGATGATAACACTATTACCCAACTTTTGAGATATGATTCATTTCGTAAAAGGCTGTAGTTCCCGTGGGAGAAAGGTTTAAATTTTTATATTCTTTCTTAATTTACTCGAAAATATGATATCAAAATGGGTAATTACTATTATTTCTAGATAAAATGTAAGCAGATCTACGAACTATTGTTTACTTCGTCAAAATCGGTTCACCGAAAGCGAAGATATGCGGCGATATACATAAAAGTCGAAAGTAATGACTGAAAATCAATTGTACAGGTGAGATCTTTGGGCCTAGATTCTTGAAATTTCGCACACGTGTTCCTCGCATGACGTACACGTCCACTTAGAAAAGTTTTTTTTAAATTCAATCCCGAAGGGGATGAAATATTTTTATGAAAAATAATTTCTTGGAAAACGTTTAATCACTGAATAGATTTAGATAAAACTTGACACAATTTCTGCTTATATTATTATGCGCTAACCTTTTACGTATGACTTATCCCGAAAGATGCAGTGGTTCCCGTAGGATATCCAACATTTTATAATGTTTTTTATTTTACTTAAGAAAAGGTAATTAAAAATAAGAAATCAATATTGTTATTAGATGAAAGCAAGGCAGATCTATAATTTACTTTTTATTTCATCAAAATCGGTTCAGTAAAAGTGAAGATATGCGACAAAAACGACTGCTTTACAAATTGTTTATGGCGATAACAATTGAAGAATTCTTTCATCGTGTGAACTTTCATTTAATATGTGTGTTTTTGTACAATGTAAGAATCCATTAATAAGTACAGTGTTTCGTGGAATAAATTTAAATATAATATCTCTCGTCTCTTCTTTCGTCCAAGCTTGCATT
>LQNK01000377.1:414009-435768 GCA_001586405.1 Phoebis sennae | reverse complement strand
AATAAACGTTTATTTATTATTTATTAATAATAGCAATTGTAAGTAAAATTATGTAAGTATTTGTTTTTTAAAAATCACATAAAATTATATTGTTTCCTTAAAATCAATCAGTAAATAATGTTTATTAGGTTTCAAATTATTTATACTTAAATATTTAAACTGAGCTAAAAATATTGTCAAGTTTCAGATTGTTTAAAAACAAAAAGTATTTAACTTGATTTTATATGAAGTGGGGTAGTAAGAGTGTGAATCAATATGGCGGATTCCTTATAAAAGACGTGTCGGTAGTTGAGAATGGCAAATCTTCAAAAGTCATCAGCGGAGCAAAATGCTGTTCGATAAAGAGACAGTAGAAGTGAAGTTATAGTATATTGTTGGTGAATTTCTACTGGGCGATGAGGCAATAACAAGTGGAATTTAATATATATTGCTATATTATATCCAATTACTACAGTTTAAAGGAGATATGGTACGTAAACGTGTACATTTTATTGCTTTTTTATTTTAAATTTTGCTTTTCTTAATATATTATTAACATTATTCCTTTCCTTGATGTACCAACATTTAAACGATAGAGGATTAAAATATATTTATACTGATAAAATAAAAAAATTGTCATTTTAGTCAATTTGGCTAAATTAAATTTTGTATAAAACTGTTTTATTTTTTGCACGTTGAAAAATATTTAAATTTCAAAATAATACTGGTTTTGTTTTTTAGTAAACTACCCTCTTTTATTTGACACATCAATATTCGACGTCAGTAAATATAAAAAAAGGTATTTTAAATATGTCAACGTCAATTTTATGCACGAATTTTATATTGTTTGTTTCCAGGTCTGAGCATCATGGTAAACCGGAATGCTACCTCTTCTTCAGAGGCGCTCGGAGGATAGACAAACGTGCTGCAGCTACGATAACTGTAGCTATAGTGGGCAAAAAAAACAATTGTGTGTGTGTGTGACCGCTGGCGTGATCGATATTTCATCCAGGCATTTTGGACAATCGGGAAAGCCAACTAAACAGAGGAAAGAGGTTTAGTTCAGAGAAACGAAACCACATATATAGTACGTTTTCAGAGTTAATCATAGGTAGCGACTTGATTCAATAATTTCGTTTGGTTTTTACTTCTTTTTGTATATTGTTTAGATTTATTATTATTGGTCATATTTTTGGCAGTAAAGTTATTTTCATTCCTTCATACTTTTGCATTTAAATGTACAGTATGGTTAGTGGTGTGTTTTTTCTTCTATAACTTACAATTTGTAAATGTACAGAAATATTACTTAGGTGATAGGGAGATAATTCGACGGCGGCAAGATTATGTTCGATTACTGTATTAGTGTTAATTATTAATATTGGACGATAAAAAGTTTAATATATGTATTAATATCGTACAACTGCGTTTTCTTTAACACTTTCCATAATTTATATACAGTAAAGATAATTAATTGATGCATTTACGCACACGCCAAACTCTTGGGACGTAAGTGTCCACCAAGGCTTTTTTTATGTTTTTTTTTTACTTAACACCAACCGCTTTCTAACCACTGAATTTGTTTAAATGAACGTACACAATTAGTCATAATATTTTATTATTAGTAAAATTAGTTACTTTAGGATAATGTGTAAAAAAATAGATTTTTATAATATTTGGGATAAAGGTTTTTTTTTTTGTTTTTTCTAAGCTGTTGTTGTTTAGCATATAAACAAATGGAGAATTCATTGGAACATTGTAGCTTCTTGGTTGTATGGTGCAAGCCGATTTTGATACGAAATCTCATCAAAATCAGTTCATTAGTTGTGGCTTGATTGATACATAAGACATCCAAACATCTAAACAATCTTTAATATTTATGATATTAGTAAAAAGGGTAGAATTAATATCAAGTTAAGTGACTGTAATCCACCTGATTATGAAACGTTAAAGAAGTTCCAATGTAAAAATACGCGGGCGAAGCCGCGGGTTACAGCTAGTCTAGAATATAATCTGGCGAGGGGCGGCATTTTTTAAATTTTTGACCCGTATATTATTTTTTATGGCAAAGCAAAGGAGCGAGTGGGTCAACTGAAGTTAAGTGATCACCGTAACCTATGAACACCCGAAACACCGATCGTTGCACGTGCATTGTCGTCCTTTAATTGAAGATCCGGGGCTGATATCAAATCATGCCACTGAAAAATAGTCTTTATAATGCATCTTTATGTTCATATTCCTTTTATGCTTTTCAATATTTCCTAGAAATGAACCAATATACGCGGATATTCTTACATAATAGAGTTAAATCTCTTTTTCTTGGAAAGCGCATAGAATTCATACTTAGACAGTATAAATAGCACGCTTTTACTGAGAAGAACAAAAATATTATCTTCATTGAAAAACCTCACTATTATATATCTAAAACAAAAAGTCCTTTGGGCCGTGGTGGTCAATCTCAACATAGGCTAGCCAGCTGAGCTGGAGATATCGTAGTGCACAAGTGTTCGCGCGTACACAGGTGCACTCTCTATTCCTTTACTCTCATAACCCGATGGGACGGTAGACCGACACGACCGGAGAGAGATCAGGTGCAGGACCATCAGCTTTACGTGCTCTCCGAGGCACCCCCCGTGCCTCGGAGAGCACGTAAAGCTGATACTCCATTGACATGGATTATATAAACATTAAACGAAACAGCTAGTAATTTATAAAAATGTGCGTCCCCGTCTTTTTGTTTTTATTGCGAAAAACTTACAGTAATAGCTGCTTTATGTATGAAGCGAGGAAGATGAATTTTAAACTACTACTTAGTGTCGGAAATTGTTATCATATTGGTAACAACGTTTAAACAAACACTATAATCTAAATAATGTAGCCTTCGATTTCACTTCTTTCAATGTGTTAAAATATTCACCAATTAATAATAATTATAAGGTAAGGATGATATGATTTATGAGACAACTTCAATATATACATTGATAGTGTTCATATTTCGTGCACTGCCTTCCAATTTCTATACACGTATTTCAATATTCCTATATTCTAATTAAGTAGATATAAACCGGCAGAATCATTAAGTTTTTCTTTGAAATACCTCTTCATTTAATCACTTCGTTCAGCCAAGACTCTAGTATTGATTGACAATATTGATTCAGTTAAAATCAACATTAAGCAAATCAGAAGTGGGATTCGAAAATGTTACAGCGGTAATCACGATCAAATTCGCTGAATCTTTGTTTTCCTAGAATTTAGACTGAATTCATACTAGTTATATTTAGTTCCTTGATCGTCTTGAAACCAATAAGTTATCTGTAAATGGTTACAGATAACTTGTTGCTGTGGACGGCATCACATACCACCGAACACGCTCGTTTACTCCCCGTGAGATGAATACAGCTAGCGATGATTTATTGCACTGCTATTTATTCCCGTATGCGACGGGAGTACATGTGTCGCAACCCCAGTTCGACCCTTGGGCGTAAGAGGCAACAGACGGTAATTCTGCTGCTTAACATCTTCAGCAATAAAACAGTGGGAGCCGAGCACTGAACGATTGAACCAAGCTCGCACCTGTTCTTATCCTCCTTTCTCCAATTTCCCATCATTAATCCTCTCGATATTTCCCCTTCCTTCAAGTCAGCAATGCATCAGGGATAGTTTGCTGATGTGGATGTTCATGGGCTGCGGTCAGTCACTTGACGTCAGGTGAACCGAATGCTCCGCTTGAACGCTGTTACATAAAAAAAATGCAAGTATGAACCCAGTGATCTAAATCCAAATATTACAACTATTTTACTCCCATTCAAAATCATAGTAACTTACCTTATATTTTGCGATATTTTTTTCACATCAAACGAGTTTATAACTATGAATGGTAAAGGTTTGAATTCGTCTAAAATTACATTACATTTGTACGTTCCAAATGAACTTTAACTCCGCACAAATAATCCATATCGATACTATTGAAACACATTATTTTACTATATTTACTTACAAAACCGTCCACGAAATGTTTATTCATACATTCTATTCGTACTTAATATTAGCAAAATACAAATTTCACTAAGCAAATTAGACATATCCTGATTAAATAATAAGCGAAAAACGGGGTCATTATTGAGTTATTGAATATAATTTGCATCCAATAATTGGCTTAATTTTGAATATTCAGGCCCGAATGCGCAATAAAGCATTTCACTGGCTAGTTATTTATGCTTTTTGTATGAAATGATTGGTTTATTTGTTTGTGAATGTTTTTAAATTAATATTAAGCTCGCTGTAAGGGAGAGGCTTACTGCATTGCATTACGTTACGTTGCGTACGTCGAAAGGAAACAATCGTACAAAAGAATAGGCGCTCCGAAATCAATGCGGATAAGTCATCATTGCATTTCATTAAATATTAAAAAATTTGCATGCCATCAACCATGGCGAGACATGTGATACTCTGTAAGTATTGTTACCATCCACTTATTATTATTATTATAATCCTTCCTACCGCTTGGTTTCTTGTTCGTCAGTCCGTTGAAACATCGCATTAAGTGAAAATATCATAAAGTATATAATAAAATGTCGCAACCACAGATTAGAGAATAAAAGGCGGATGGAGTTAGAGATTTTGTTTTCCGAAGACTCGAGTGACGCCGATAAGCAAATACAAAACATTTGTCTTTTTGACGTAAAATTAAAATAAAAAAAAACGCGGAGGAATTTTGAATGTTAACTTGTGTTATCCGTAATTCAATACTTTTTACTATAGTCAGTGTCCATTCAATATATTGTTTAGGCTTTTCTATATTGATTGTGAAGAGGAAACATTTTGCACGTGTTACGTAACCCTTAGATTCAGGATTACATCAATAATTCAGAGATTAATAATTGCGGATCGAAATCACGTATCGCGGTTAATTCACTTTGCAGAGCCTACATATTGTGCTCTGATTATGTTAGTAACGTTGTTTACCGATAATTCGGTTAATTTAAGTAATGATACTCGTGTTCCTACTACATATTATATACTAGCTTTCCGCCCGCGGCTTCGCACGCATGGACTACTCCTATCTTTCAAGTTGAATCAACCTGGACACGGTATGTAATATTTGTTTAAAATTGGTTAAGCAGTTTAAAAGTCTATCGAAGGGAAGAAAGAAAGAAACACTATGACACGTAATTTATATACATGCTACATATATACCATATAATATATTATATGGTATATATATACCATAAGTAAAATATCACTGAAATAATTCAGATATAGATCTATGGAGAAGATTTAAGGTACCAGGCGCCCAGATTTGCGCAGGATGTTTGTGTGTGTTGTGTGATGTCCTAATTCTATAAATGAAAGAATAAGCTCTATATTGAATGCATTATTTGTGTTGTTTAGTATTTTTGGAGGTACATTTCAAGCATTTTTAATATATTTTAACGTTTCAATTTAAACAACAACTTTGTAATAAAATATATTATTGACGTTCATCAAATTCAAGCCAACGAGAAGCTTTTTACCTTTTTATATTTTCAAATCTAATTTGAAATTATATTGGGATTGATCTAATCTAATATATTAAATTGTATGGTGTGCCAAATTGATAATTTTATTATTTCTCCCCTGGCACGGGCGTTCGGAATTTTCAATCTCTCGGCCTGACAACTCAAGGCACACCAAGTAGCTATTCTACGACAGCATTTCAAAAATAAAATAAAAGTTTTTTCCTTCTTTTTAGTAAGAGAAAATCTGTTCTATTTAAAAAAAAACCTGAAAGACCTATAACCCTCCACATTAGAGCAAGAGTGTATAAAACATTAAAACTTAACCGCAGAGCTTATTCTGTTTATTGAAGAGTAGTTTTCTAGATTATCTTCCACATGGATGATCAGACTTTAACCAAAAAACGGTCGAATTAAGAACCTTCTTCTATTTTTTGGAACGCGACAAAAACACTTCCTGATGTCGATCCCTGAGTGTGCTTAGATCCTTAAAAGTATCCATCGAAGATTCATATGTATATAATATACATAATGTACGAGCGAAACTAGCGGGTCTTTAATAATTACTAAAAATAGGAATAGCAATATTTTACCCAAGTGATTATAAACGGTGCACCATTGTTACGCTCACAAGCGGTGATCACGTCAATTGAAACGCATACCTTCATAAAATATACTAAAATGAAATGAAACCCTCTGAGTCAACAGACGAAACGTAGACCTATTTCACCGACAATTAACACATAATTGCTAACAGCTCAACTAGTGCGTAAAGCACTTATTTGTGATTATTATGATTTTCCAGCCACGAATTATGCATGTGTAACAATTTTTTGAATATTTCAGTACAAACAACAACGACAATCGCTAACATTGTATTTGCATAACATTTATTTATACTTTCATTTGATTAACAAATTTGCATCAAAGCATTTAAATACACCCAAAAAATGTGTAATTTTTGTCGAAAAATGTGTAATTGAACTAATTTTGTTTGCAGACGGTACACATTGCCCTGATAACAATTCGATTGTTGCTAACACGAAACAACTTTAATAATACGTTAACGTATGAGTGATCGACGTAAAACAAAGTTTAGCACAAAGTTGTATTACAATTTTCTTAGAATTTTGTGCTTTTATGGTAAGCAAACACGATTTTATAAACTTTGCTGATCCGTGCAGATTCGCTCCCGAAACATAATGTTATATATAGATACTTGTGGAAAATGTAGCTTTCGAATGGTGAAAGAATTTTTAAAATCGGTCCAGTAGTTTTTGAACCTACTCATTACTACCAAACAAACAAAGTTTTCCACTTTATATTATTAGTGTACATTTCTTAAATATAAGAAATAAGTTAATAAATGGGTAGAAAAGACAAAAAGGCTTTTCAATATTTCATTATGACTATTTTTAGACGACCTTTTCCGTCCACATGGTGAGCTCTGTCGAATTTGTGCAAATGCAACGCTTGAATCCCACTCACGATAACCTAAATCCTACTTATATTATAAATGCGAAAGTTTGTGACGATGTATGTTTGTTACTCTTTCACGCAAAAGCTACAGAACCGATTATTATAAAACTTGGTATACATATGGGTTCAGAATAACATATAAGCAAGTAGCCTATATGTTATTCTGAAACTTGGGGTTACAGGATCAAAATTACATCGGTGAAACCTAGTGAAAGCTAGTGTTTTAATAATTTGACCACGAGCCTAAAAACCTTCCTTATAACTTTTTACCTACATACTCCTTTATTTGCCATACTTATGATTGTATACCGCGTTGCAATTCGCTCTTAGCTGTGGCTGAACAATAAAACCGCAAATTCAATATTAAATCTATACTAATATTATAAAGCTGAAGTTTGTTTGAACGCGAAGAGTTGGTCCGTTTCGAAAAATTTTTTTTAGTGTTAGATATCATCTCTCGAGGAAGGCTATATATCATCCCGATATTGGAGCGAAGCCCTGGGACGCAGCTAGTCTTATATATAAAATGAATCGCAAAATGTGTTGGTAAGCGCATAACTCAACAACGGCTGGACCAATTTGTTTCTTTTAAATGTTCAAGCATGGTTTTTACGGCAAGAAAAATTCGAATTGCCGGGTCCACGCGAGCGAAGCCGCGGGCGGAAAGCTAGTTGTTAACAAAATCATAGCCGTAGGTGTTAAATACTGAAACTAATGTTTAATCGATTCGGTTCCAATCATCACTGCTAAAGGTTGTGATTACATATAAATGGCTCATATTTAAATGTTGACTCGATTAACATTTAGTCGCGCCCCGTGACGTCACAATGCGAGTTTTGGTTGCTACGCCCGTTATGCGCAAATTATAGCTTAGGTATTGTAAACGTTTGCACACAGACCAGTGGGGCGCTAGTGTCACTTCTGACACTTCACACCTGTCATCTGTGGCGTGCAGACGTACCCGTTGAGCTGTGTGCCTACTTACTGATATTTGAGTTTGCTCCCCTACAACCATAGGACATAACAGGTATTATTATAGGTATAGGTCTTTAGTAGGGTTGCCTGATATAGTTTTCATGCTAATAAGATATTTCGTGTTCTCACTGCTAGTGGACGACAATTATCAAAACAGTTATCAAAACAATTTTCTTGTGTTTATTTTAACGTGATTACTCTCTATTGAATAATATAAAAAATAATAAACCACGCTAAATATCCTTCAAAATTCTTGTTAAATAAACTGCTAAATAAACTTTAGGTACCAATAGCTTATCAATATTATTGCTTTAGAATTGTGTTATCCATTACAATGACAATGGACTTAAGCTATTCGGTACAATAAGTTATGACATTTGTCAAACCTAAGCTATATTCATTACGATATTAGATCAAAGCCTGGTTTTCAGCGGCCTTAAAATAATCTAGGATTTGAATAATATTAGGTTTTGCTGCGAATTATCCATGCTAATATTACAAAGAGGAAACATTTCAGTTTTTGTATGTTTGTAACCTGTTTTTTGTGAAAGATTTCAAAAAATCTTTCACCATTAAAAAGCTGCATACATTGTTGACCAGTTCTTATAAAAATAAAACGAATCGTTTTACTTACAATATTCTACTAGGCGTAAGTATAAAGCGTGTCTATAATAAACGAGGCGTTAACATAACTACCAAAACTTGGTTCCGATTGGTTGATTATACCCGCACGTTAATGAAAACGATTCGTATCTGTTATACTATGACGTTCCGTCGTTTATAGGCACCAGGCCTTGACTAACAACCAAGGTGATCTATAAGCTCCTTTGCTTACTCTGACATAAAAAAACTACAAAATGTAAATAAAAAAATGTATATCGAAACATTTAATTTATGTAATGACATAAATATTAATTATTTCCTAAAAACAGAATATACGTTTGGAACGAATAAAATCAAACAATAATTTAATATTTCCGTACTTTTTCAGCGAAAACTTCCAAAGTGAATCCGTAAAAATCGTAAATAGCTTGACATTTCCCCGGTGAAATTAAAACTTTCCAGTTTTGTCCAAATTAAACCGCCCTCTGATACGAATGTTCTATAACTCGAAATTCTGTAAGTTTCCTCTGAGGTTATTTACATTGTTCGATCCGATGCGATATCGGACGCTCGACATCGTAACACATCATATTCATAAAACATTGTATTCGTAATGTATCAGCAAATTTGGTAGTAACTTGGCTTTAGCAATCTTGGTAGAATCTTGATTTGGTTACAGTCTAATCGGAGTTCGTAATATACTAGATTTATAGTACATAGGTTCAATGATAGAGAATTTCTATATCAATGCACATGTATAATAACGTTACAGACAAGGTGTTTTCAATTTGAATCCCTATAGAAATTAACATAAGAATTATTACGACGAATACATTAATGATATAATAATAATTTAACTTAGGACTGTTAGAGAATAATCTCAAAATAACATCGTTATTTCTTACGTTAAAAAATCACTTCTTTACTAATATTTATCGTCGGTCCTTTCATCGCATCGGCTAATATAAAACGCATTAACTCGGTATTTTATAAGTTTCCCTTAAACAAGATCCCAAGAGCCTTTGTTTTATTATTTGCTCAGCGAAAACAACCCTCTTTTTGACAAATAACGGTATAATTAAGCTACGTGCGTCGGTTGCTAACTTTTGTATCCATTTTATAACGATTTGGGCTATTATTTTATAAATTAAGGTTTGAAAGCGTTTTTGAAATACAAGTTTGTCTGGTCACTTTTTAATTCGTAATTACTAACTCTGTTAGGTTAAATTAACATTCTAATGTGTGTCATACTAATGTGTAGAAATATAATTTTATAGCTAACTACCTGCGCCCCAGGGTTTCGCTTCCGTGAGAATATCGGGATAGCCTTCCTCGTAAAATGGGCTATCTAACACTAAAAAAAAATTTCGAATCGGACCAGTAGTTCCTGAGATTAGCGCGTTCAAACAAACTCTTCAGCTTTATAATATTAGTAAGTATAGATTTCTAGTAAAATAAACCAATGATACAATTTATGCCTTTGTTATCCCGTAGGTCTAGCGTAGGGTCAAATCTAAGTAAAGGCTTTGAGAGGCTCTGACCTAGTTCAACACAACGTTACACTTACTTACACTAATGTAGGGCTTATAGTAGATGGACGATGAAATCTGCTAGATATTTAGAGACATTTTGGCTTAGACCATGGTTTAAATCGAGTTCTATCCGCGCAGTACACGTTTTGTAATAAGATGGTAACTACGCAAAAGTTCATGCTTTTCTATCCGCGCAATTTTTTGTTAATAGGACAGTTGTTGCTTCGTGAATTATTACACAGAGTATTATAATTAATAATTGCCTCTTGTACCTAATATAGGTTCCTAAGTTAAGGCTCGAGGAGGCTGTGACCCAGTTTAGAAACAACACCTAGTTACACTAATGTAGGGCTTATTGTTGATGAGTGGATCAAATCTTTTGAGACATTTTGATAATAAATGATTTTTGACAAGGTTAAGGTGCTTTTTAATTGATCTTACAATACAAATAGGGGCGAATTTGTTTAACAATACAAAGTTTTTACAATCCTATGTTCAAACCAAAGCGTTATACCTAGTTAATCTAACTTAGGGCTTCCTTGATAAGGGGATGTAATCTCGTAGATATTCGGAAATTTAAGGTTTTTGAACACGATTTATTATATCGGGAGACAAATCTTTAAATTATCCTACTTCCAATTGTCCTGCTAATATTATAAATGTAAAAGTTTGGATGTTAAGATTTTTGGATATGTCAATCACGCCACAACTACTGAACGGATTTTAATGAAATTTCGTATATATATAGGCCATTAGCTGGGTGAGGTGGTACGATATTTATTGATCTATAGATCCCGAAGTTACAAAGGCGCGTACGGAAATTACTTTTAAATAAAAGTAATTTTTATTTTAAAGTAGTTTCCGCACGCGTCCATTACCATCTTAATGGATAATACTCATGTTAAAATCTATTGAAATAGTTTTTTATATTTGATCAATCGTTTTAAATAAATGGTAAATGTAAGCAATCATTTTAAGGTCAGACTTAAACACTCCTATTTTGCGTGTATCGTGCGTACACATTATATAATCCCAATTATCAATTATATCGTATATTATTAAAATACTTTGCCTTGTTCAGAATCACGCAACGTTATTATTTGCATAATGTCTAAATAGATCAATTATTGGCATGTCCGTCAAGGTGTCCTTCTATCCTAGAGATGTTATTTAATGTAAAAATTGTATGTTATCATGTTTATTACTCGAACATATAATGTAAAAATTTAATTGAGTTAAAGGCTAGTACACACAATTAGTTCCAATCCATTGACAATAAAACCACACCATCAAAATCAAATCTATCACACAGGAGCCTAAACTAGATAAGTTTAGGCTCCTGACTCCCACAAATTAAATTATTATTATAAAGTGTAATATATATTTATAAATAACCAATTTATTTATTTATTTATTTATTACAAGAAATAACATTACAGGGGAGTCCCTAAAGCGTTACAACTAAAACTTATAAACTAACTATTATAACTAACTATAACTATCATATAACTAAGAAAGTGGATTGTTGATTTCTTGTACCAATGTAACTATTCATATATAACCAAAGCCTGTGGGAGTAAATAAACTATTTTTATTAAAAAAATGTATCATCTTCGTCTAGAAATGTGCCAGTTACTGTTCACATCTTCAAGGCCCCAAACGGAATGTGGGATGGCGCAACGCGTTTTGCAAACGTTTGCAACCGGATTCCAGTTTCAATATGCACTTATCCCTCGTTAATTTGCTCGTAAACTGTTACAGATTTTACTAGCTTCTTTTATCTGTGTACGTGTATTTAGTGTATGGTTACATCAATCAAATAACGATACATAAGCTTATTAAAGCAAATATATTAAAACTAGATAGTATGTTCAGAAATACCACAAATTAAAATGTACACAGATGTAATAATTTGTGATCATCAGGTAAAATACTCCAATACTTGAAATAAAAAGCATTCTCAATCTGACAGATTTGTAGCAAAAAATTGAAATCTATGATATAGATAATACTATTTCGAGTTTTAGCTTGTCTCAAACACCTCCCCAAAAATGGTCCTATCTCTCAGAGTATAGGACACTAGAGGAACTGTAATCATTATGGCGCGCTTTTACATTTTTTTTTAAATTTTCGAATGGTGTACCAGCCATGTAACTAATTCCGTTACCATTAAAAAGTTCATAGTGAAAAATAAATTCTAAATTTGAAAATCATTTTGGCACGCTTTTACATTTTTTTAAATTTTCGAATGGTGTACCGGCCATGTAACTAATTCCGTTACCATTAAAAAGTTCATAGTGAAAAATAAATTCTAAATTTGAAAATCATTTTGGCGCGCTTTTACATTTTTTTTATTTGCGAATGGTGTCCTAGCCATGTAACTAATTCCGTTACCATTAAAAAATTTCATAGTGAAAAATAAATTCTAAATTTGAAAATAATTGGCGCGCTTTTCAAATTTGGTATTCGAATGCATCAGCCGCGTAACAAATCGTGTTACCATAATTATTTGAACGTGGAATCCTATTGGAGTTGTGCAACATCTAATAACCCAGATTTACATAATGTGATTATCAGTAAGAAGTGGTCACGCGACAAGAGCAAGGCTGCGTTAAACTCATTATGCTCACCCCCTTACCCTGTTGTTATGAATTTCAAATACATGTAGACTTGTTTAAGGTAACAAAAATATTTTAAATTTTACAATTAGTTATCGAATAATTAAAATAACTTTTATATTGCTATATAAAAAAGTTGAAATAAAATATTTAAATATCAAAGATTGTCACTCTTTGTAGCGAATTACGTAAAATAATATCAACATTCCGACAAGTTAACGCATGAAAAAAATCGTCCAGAATAACTTGACCCCGCCCAGTCCTTAATTTATTATGCAAATAAAAAGCAGTCAGAGCTCTTATTAAAATGGTCAACGTTACTCTATATCAAATATACTGCGAATACTGTAATTTGTGTTTTATTGCTATGTATATAAAGATTAAATTTGTTTACGGTCACGTCTCCTGTTATAGTTGTGGATGCAATATGCGTTAAACTAAGAGACAGTCGTGCAGAAAATTACAATATGACATAACGTTCACGATAATATTAACATGCAATGTTTATTTTATATGGAACATCAAAGTTTAACTGCTATGGTTTAGTGATATATATTTAACTAGCCACGCTCCACGGTTTTGCCCGCGTATGTAGCTTCGAATCCCGTGGAAATTCCGGCATTAGAAGTAACGCATATGTTATTATGGATCCTTACTTATATGAATACCAAGTTTCTAACAATTCAATTCAGTAGTTTTGGGGTGAAAGAGTAACAAACGTTAGTAGGATTAAAGTCTAATATTATTCAAATCCTAGATTATATTAAGACCGCTGAAAACCAGGCTTAATTTTATCGAACATCTAAATGAATATGGCTTAAGGTTGACTGTTATAACTTAATAACTCAAGGCCACTGTCATTGAAATGTTTTGAACATACAAACATACATTGAGTATGAACAAACAAACTTTCGCATTAATAATATTAAGTGGCATGTTACCTTCTATTATTGATGTATTCACTGATGCAAAAAAATGCAGTTTCTTTACTTTGTAGTGATCTAAGTGATTTAATGCCTTAGATGCTAACGGTTAACTAAAATCCTTAAATTCTAATGTATATAAAACGAATTCGCATTACTATGTTGCTGTCTTGGAACTCATATTAAAAAACTTGATTGCTATTAACATTTTAACACACAGATTGCGTAAATAATATTTACGCGAACTTATATAAAATTACGGTTTATACGACGGTTTTATTTAATGTTAAAGAAAGAAATAAACTATTTTTACAATGTTTCTTTCTTCATACACAATCATTCACATACAACAGACAAATTTCACGAATATAATAAAAGAAAAAAACTATCAAATAAATATTTTTCTTTTCTTTTCTTTCTTTCTCTTCAAATTGGACTCATATATATTTTTTCTTATAGACATTTTTTCATGTGATATCGAAATTAAAACAGTTTAAAATATCAAACGATTATACGTACTAAGTTTATTTGTCCCGTTTTCACTAAACAGTGTTTTGCATGAAGTTTCAATAATAGATAGTCATGACGTAGTAATCTGTACTAATATTATAAAGCTGAAGAGTTTGTTTGTTTGACGGGTTCTAATCTCAGGAACTACTGGTCAGATTGAAAATTTTTTTTTAATTTTCTATAGCCCATTTATCGAGAAAGGCTATAGGGTATATATATATATCATCCCGATATTTCCACGGGAGCGGAGCCATGGGGCGCAGCTAGTGTTATATATTTATCTCTTTGTCTCATCTGAAATTTTAAATGCTTACATCTTTTTAATATCATAAAAAAATTAATTAAACAAAAAATATATAAAACTAAAAATGAAATAGTCATTTAAAATAAAAAAAGTCAACGCCTTAATTTAGATTTTGATTTCGACTGTATTGTAAGTTTACCTTAAGTCGAGTATTTAATAGTCATACTGTGACCTAACGACCTAAATGACTTGAAGGATACACATCTGACGCACGAACCTGTTACTCACTGAATGACAAACTAATGCGTATATTAAATCAGTTCTATTCATAGTGATACACAAACGAAATAAACCTGCCCATGTTTTTTAGGTAAAGTTTTATGGAGTATGTATTTCTTGATGTTAAGGTCTACTTATTGATTATATTAAATGTTAAATTGGTGTTTAGCCGGAATACGGGGAGCTCCCGCATGCTGGCTAACGACCAATGAAATTAGTCAGTCGAGAACTTGGTCCTCTAATTGGTTTTAAATGATAAAAATCGTATAGATATATCGAGACTTGCAGTAAAACTGAATTAAAAATGGATCCCCGCATGCGAAACCAATCGTATTGCGTTAAAAACTCCCGCACCTTGAATGTAAGCTCTAACGACCAGTGAAAACGATTATCGCTATGCAGGCTTTATGTATGTAATTACGGAAATCGCCCGCACCCTGAATGACTCCTAACGATTAATATAAATGCGCTACCAGCTCATAAACACGTCACAAGCAAATTGTATCAGGTGTCTCTTTGTAAATTAGGCCACTGATTGTAGGAAACACAAAATTCTTTTACGCTGATTTTCCGTGGAGGGCAACCCCGCTACGAGCGTGGATCAATCCGAAGCAACATCATCTTTAACAGACTAGTTAAACGGTGGTATAAACATTGATATTTTCTAATTCATCGATCGAAATAGACGTTAGGACGGAAATCCGAATAAACCGGAGATAGATCTGGTTGGAAACTATTAATGCTTCCATTCTGATGCCGTAGTACACGGAGTTTTAACCACAATACCTTCTTTAAAACCACTGACTTTATTAAGAAATTTTACGTTTCTTAGTATCCCAAAAAAGTATCAGGACATTGAATTTTGGCCACCATGATACTACACACTAATATTTCGAGATTTGGAAGAAGCACTGCTTGAAATTTTCTCTCAAAAAACTAAGATTAGTACATGGCCGGGAAAGAGTATTATTTATCACTGTCATCCAGTCACAAAAGAAATATAATAAAATATAATATATTTACGAGGATTAAGCCATAAACATTTCAGTTACAGATAGCAAACATCAAAATAGCTTAACTTGAATTGGTTAGTAATTCTGTTTTCCTCAAAGGTATTAAAATCCTATAGAACTCTTTATCAGCTTTCTATACCTTTGTTCATTTATGCGTCGAGGCTCTATTGTCGACAGAGGGCGCTAGAGTCGATAACGTTCAATTCAAATGAAACCGTATTCACTTAACATAAGGTATCATTTTCAATAAACGTTTTATATAATGTATACTAGGATTGTTGCGTGCAAGGATATTTTTGATTTATGCCTTTGAAATAGGGTTTGTATTCCATTGTACTGAATATAGATAAATGGATGTCGTATAAACGTGCGGCATTCATCCTCGGTTTGATAATGTCAGGGAAGATATATAAATATTTTCAAAGGAAAATATTGTTTTGAAGAAATTATATTTCAATTATGTATAAAAATAAGTTTTATTGATGTTTTAATAAACACCAAAGACCTCTAAGAAGTATGCAAAGAATCAAATCTTTATAATATTAGTATAGATCAATCTTATTATATCACTCAGTGAAGTTGTAGTTTTCTAATCATTACAAACGTACAAAAACACAAACTTGTTTATAATATAAGTGTGAAAAATAAAAGCATGCAATCATAAGATATAGAGAGTAATTAATTACTTGTGATTGCAGGTTTAAAATTTAGTGAATCAACATAACACAATACCAGAGCAAAAAGTAACATGAACGCAGCGTTTATCATTGTTTTACTGTACCATTATATTTCTTATTGTAGTGTATGTAAAAAGTGTTAAATAAATAAACTATTATACTAACATCTCCAAATAACCATACATTTTCTCATGCCAAATTGAAGCCAAACGGTCTAATTGTACTAATGTTCACAAATTCACACATCGCGAGCATGAGTTCGAATAATTATCACACAGTAGGTTCAACAATACATGTTTTTCAATCTTATCAGATCGGATTAAATAATGTATTGAATGTTGTATGATAGCTGTGAATTATGACCGTGTACGTGACATTTATTAGGTTGAAAGGTCATTTCTAATTGGAAACTTCTAGATTGTTCTACCCCTTTCTTGTCCAGAAAAGTCTGTTATTTAAGACGATCTTAATACATTGAAGGCTTTGTTCTGGACATACATACATAATAATTAATAACCAATTACACGAATGCCTTAAAGCATTCTATATAAATAACCACAGATTTAAAATTCTACATACTATTGTTAGTAGATCAAATTTTTCAGATTTAGAATATATTTAAAACAAAACAGTGAAGCGGAACACAGTCTTTGGATATCTCTATTTATTAAAAAATACAAAACATTAAATTAATAAAATACAGAATATATATTATTAATTTAATGATTTAAAAAATATTAATTAAAAAATACAGAATCACAATTAGTAATAAATTCCATAAACTTAAACTGTATTTATAATAATCGAACACCTCCCAATTTTCCTGCTATGGCAAAAGCGCGCCATTCCATCTTCAAATTCTACAACAGATTAAAAAACCAACATGTCCGCCAGATTGTCATGAACATGCACTTTCCTATCCGATTACCGTGTCCACCGCCGGAACAATGCCAAGGTTATTTGATTCAGTACCTCAAATAGTTAGCAATTTGAATACTAAGGTAAACGCTTTGACCGTCACTGGCTTTTGAAATAGAAAAATTGTATGCGACAATTTTGGTATTGCGTAAAGGCGTAACCATTCCTTTTTTAGATGATAACTGATATTTTATATAGAATTAGCTGATCCGCGCGGCTTCGCTCCCGTAGCTATATATTGCCTATAAAATATAGCCTATATTACTCGTGGATAATGTAGCTTTCGAATGGTGAAAGAATTTTTAAAATCGGTCAGTTTTTGAGACTATTCATTACAAACAAACAAAGTTTTCCTCTTTATAATATTGTTGTAGATTTCAGCTCTTAGGATTATCTATTAGTTTTGAAAAACCCCTTTTAAACAGATTCTTGGGTTGTAAAAGGAATAGTCTTTAGAGTTTGGCCTTTAATTTTTTTTTATAGCCAGGCAGGCAAACGAGCAGATGGGTCACCTGATGGTAAGTGATCGCCAAAAGTGATTTATTTGATACACAGGTCACTTTTGCCTCTATATACACATTAGTCCTATTCATTAATTTTAATACTAGTGTATAAAATATAGGCGTTCGTATCAGACCGGAATTTCTTTAGCAAGACACATTGCACAGCACTTGCCCGAGCACCTTTCACGACGCAAGGCCGTTTTATGCACCGCCTTTGTTTTGACTGGCGAATAGAACCCTGTTTTAACACAGACAATTTTTTACAAAGGGAAAAAAATACAAAATCTCGTTTTTAAAATAGAAAAAAAGTTGACATGGACTTACAGATTTTTTTTTATAAAAAATATTTTTTTTATTGATTTTTGCTACTAATGACCTAGAGCAGTAATTCCTAAAGTGATCTATATCGACAAAAAAAAATTAATTATGTGTGTTAATATTACATGTATTATTACTTTGAGTTTTTTTCAACTTTAATATCAGGTAAATAGGTCTATAGGTAAATAGGTACCCATCACGGAAAAACATAGCAAGGGTATGACACAAAAAAGTTTGGGGAACTCTGAGCTACAATTACACGTAATATTCTATATTTAAGAATAGCTTTCTCGTGTAGACCCAATTTATCCTAAAAGTATGACTTATATTGACTACCTCACTCTATATTCTTATAAAATAAATAAGAAAGAAATAAGGAAAATACTATTGAGATATTTTGATTTGTTGATAATAATTGTTGTTTTCCGTTCGAGAATACTCATAGGTAGTCGTGTAAATAACTTATCGTCGTCATAGTGGCTTTATAGTTATACTATATATAGCCTATATAGCCTATAAAATATAGCATTTTTCATTTGGACACGTAAATACTAAAATTCAAAATTGTTTCAACAACATTTCCAATGTAACTGAATCCTTGAGTGATGCTTGTTACGATATTATGTTATAGATATCATGAAAATAGAACATATTTATTATATTCTTATCATATAATAGTCAACAAAAAATAGTACTAAAACAACAATGATAATCTATATTAACCCTTAATTCTCATATTTGGGCTAGCAAACGAGAACGTACCACATTTACTTCCCACCACAGCCCAAAGGTTTCGCAAAGCAAACGAAACTAAAACAGAAACTATAATTTACCAGTTGTTTACACCTGCATACTGGTCCAGATACCGGTTTGGTATACTATGTGCTTAGTATTACTAGAAACTTTCCACGGTAAGCAGCTTTATCTTGTTGGAGGGCTTTTTTGATTACCCGATTGCGCCGGAGGGTGTGGGTTCGATCCCCACGAGAAAATTATGTGATGAACATTATAATTTTCTACTGTCTGTGTTAATTTATTTATATGTTTATATTTACAAAAAAAAGGATGTTTAAGTATGTCTATCAGTTCCATAGTACAAGCTATGCTTAGTTTTGGACTGGATGGCGCTGTGTTAAAATGTCCAGGAATATTTATTTATTTGTAAAACATAGTAAGACAATATTTCTTTTATCGTGAGGAATAACTTGTCATACGATTTTTTACAAACCTCTATCGAAAGTCCTTAGCTTTATATTAGAAAAAACCAAATCAAGCATTTATCTCAATAATAGCACAGAAGAACACAAATTAACTTATTATACAGCACTGAAAACCGCATTAAAATCTGACCAGTGGTTTCGGAGATAAATAGTAACATTGAATTACACGCGGAAACTGCCTCCCACCCCAAACGCATATACAATCCGTTTCGTCGAGGGCAAAAAGGGGGCATAATTAAAAATTAAGTATGAATAGAGTTAACATTATAAAACCTAATACTCCAATAAAATTGGGTTTGAAGTACACTTCATATTGAATACATATTAGCAAAAATAATTTCGAGAGTAGGTCGAGCATTTTTTCCACGAATTGGGCCAAGCTCGTACTAACCTAAAGTAAGGAAGATCGACGGAAAATAATAGCATTTTAAATGGAAGTGGCGTCTCATGCGTGCCGCGTGAGGTCCGTATTCCCTACCCATTTCTTTCTATTATCTCGGTTGTACATCTTATTTGGAACAATAAAATAATGTATGTATATCCTAAACACAAATTAATGGATATTTTACATTTGAAAGAGAAAAGATATATACATAAAACACAAGATAAAAATGTAAGTATTTATATTATTTTTATGTTATAGCAGGCAAGCGGGGCATGCGGTTCACCTGATGTTAAGTGACTGACCGCAGCCCATGTACATCTACAACATGAAAAGTCGCAGATGCCTTGCCGGCTTAAAGGAAGGGGATGGAATAAGTAAAGGATTAATGATAATCTTATTTTCTTTTACTTAAATCCCTCTGATTTTAGTAAAAGAAAATAAGATTAAGAAAATAATATAGTGTACAAATAGTGTTGAGGATACGAAAAGTGTGGAGAAATATATAATTATTATATTAAATAGAAAGAAAATATACATACGCATTATAAATACATTTTACTCTATAGAAATAGAAATAAATAAAAATACAAAGCCTAATATTTATCTTCGAAATAAAAAGACAAATGTTTTCTCTCTATAACATTAGTGTAGAAAAAAGTACCGTCTCCACAAGTAGTTGATACTGGTTTTGCGTCATAAAAATACACTGTAAACAACCTATTCAAGCCCATTATCGTATTTGCTCGCGATATCTGAAGCAACCGATCATTTATCATGCCCACAATCATGTGTCATGCTCTTTGCATGTCAAATTAAGATCTACTTGAATGGGATAAACAATCCATTTGTAGTTAAAGCTTATGGGTTATATTGTTTGGAATATTTGTTGATAGCTTTGGAATTTACATTGGTGACAATTTCTAAATAACGTGTTATTCCTAGCTTAAATGACTTAATGTTAAATATATTGTATATATTTAATATATATATATATATTTAATAACCTTGTTATCTGTGTACATTTATGAAAGTAAATAGTCGTTTTGTGTTCCTTTTATTATTAATTATTACTTTATTATAGAATAAGACCGTTTTAATTTTTGGTTTTGGTAATCATTGTAAAGCCCCGCGAGACGGGCTAAGCCTAGAGCGGGGTCCATTGATAATATTGTTAAAAATTTAAGTTTTTATCTGGCAAATAAATATATTTTTATTTTTTACATTTATATCTTACAAACTGGAATATGCTCTGTACGCTCTTACTTAAATCATAGAGAATAGACAGGAAGTGTTTGAGATTTGTAATGGCCGCCTATTCTCATAATCAGAAAGAATTTTCAAATCCGGTAGTGTCGAATATTTGTTAGCAATTTTGCTTTAATTATTAATTTGTTTTCTTAAACATAACTTAAAACCTTATTTCAGTAACCTGCCTTAAATAACTGGCCAGCTATTGCAAGTTCGACGATTAAAAGGCAATCCAGTATTGTAATTGGCCAATGATTGCCGAGTGTTTGAACTCTCTCGTCTTTTCCAGTCTTTTCGGCGTGGTAGAAATAAAGTAAATATTTAAACTATCAAAAAGAAACATTTGTGTTTTTTTTACGTATGTTTGTAATGTTTTCACAAAAAATGTACCGATTTCAACTCGTAATATTATGCTACGGAAGCGAAGCCGCGCAGAACAATTAGTATGTGATAATATTACCCAAAGCCCCAAATACTGTACACAAGATGTAACTAATTTTCCAGCAAGGCCCAATACCGCGTAACTACTAAACTATTCTGTCTAGAACCAAACCGCAGCCTCTCAACGGAACTATCCTTATAATGTTTGTGGGGAACTTCAATTGTTATTTGATTACTTACAAAAATGCTGGAGGTTCCTAATTTAACCCGTTTCATCTATATTAAACCTTTGTATTTTTATATTTGTAGCATAATGTTATTTTATGTTACTCGTGGATTATGTAGCTTTCGAATGGTGAAAGGATTTTTAAAATCGGTCCAGTAGGTTTTTAGCCTATTCATTTTAACCAAACAAACAAAATTCCGTTTTATAATATCAGTCACTGAAAATTCAATGTCAAA